>VXCM01004199.1:0-43094 GCA_014773175.1 Lucifuga dentata
TTGACCTGACTGAGTTTTCTACAACTTATCTACCGCCTGGATGACTGAGAATCTTCATCAAAACATTCCTCAGGGAATGCATCAAGTATTCAGAAGAAAAAAAAAAAACAAGATTATATGCAGTCATAGTCAAGAGTCTACTTAATCCTTCTGAGCATCATTCAAAGACTTTAAAAGCAGTCCAGGATTTCATCGCCGCTACGGGTGTAAGACTTCTGAAATAGATATTAAATAAAGTGTAATACCGACTCTGAACTGTGAGAGGCAGCAACACACCTCGAAGCATCTAGTCTGCCGGAAACGAAGAAGGAAAAAGTAGAAGAAGAAGAAGAAGAAGACTGTTGCTGAGGTAACGTCAACATTGTCCGGGGATGTGTGTGACCTGCTCGGTTTTGACGACATTTTCAATTCGGGTAAAGTAGTTAAGCAGTCTGTAGATGTAGATGTAGATTTAAGTTATTTATACGAAAAATGAATTTGATCGCTAAAGAGGGTTTTCTATTTCAGCGAATGTTGGTTTAGCTAATGATAGCGTTTGCTAAAATAGCTAACGTATGCAACAGGTTAGACTATTTGCTAGTTACTTTAACGAAAAATCCGATTTCGGAATTCGATTAGAGGTTTCGGAAAATATTAATATACAATATACAAACGCAGAAAGGCTATTTCACGCTATAAATGCCAACTTGCCTTCTTCAGGCTGACGTAGCTTTAGCTTCTAACCTTCCGATAATCATAACCCCTTTAGTATGCTGACTAACATAGCTAGCTTTCTTATGTGACCAGTGTTAGCATCAAGCTAACGTGGCAAAAAAGTCAGATTATACTGGAATTAACTGTAGCGGATCAGACTTGTATGCAAAGTTAAAGTTACAAATCGAAATCAGGTAATCGTAATGTAATGTAATTTGTCATCGAAATATAACTGAAATACGTCGTTATGATGAATTTTTCGTCATATTCCAACTAAAATGTTGCCCTTCATTGTTACCTTCATCTGACAAATAGATCAAGGTCTAATAAAGAAATTCGCATCCATTTTTCTAGTCATAATACTCTAATACTAGTCATAATACTCTACTGCATCAATAAAACTACTTGAAGGTCACAGTTTTGTAATTGGTTATTGATAACTCCATGAATCCATGAGCCTTTTAGTAGATTTTAGTTTTTTTAAATAGGCTGGGGCTGAGGCTTACTTATGAAATTTTTAACCAGACAACAAGAGCAGTCAAGTAATTATATTAATAAATTCATACAAGTACTTTATTTTATTTTCTATAAACTGTATTTTCCTTTAAAGACAATTTCCTGGTGTATTGATCATTATGTTTTCCAGAAACCTTCTGTAAAACAACTAGAATAAAATTCTGGACGCTGAAATGCTTTTTTTTTTTCTTCATAGCTTAAACGTGGTCAGATTTAAAAATAATATGGCCTTAACAACCCACAATGTCACGACTGCCTGAAATAAACTACAGTAGTAGTAAAATTCAGAATTGTTTTTCCTGCCCTCCAGACTGTCATTGGCTTCAGTTCATTCCAGTACGCAATATAAATCAACTTATAGAGACTTGAAACATGCTTGAGCTGCATAATCCATCACAACAAACATGTCTATTAGGTTTTTGGTCAAAGTAACTTTATTAAAATGATTCAACGTGGAGTTGCACAGAAGATGATGTATGTTTCCGCCAAGAAATATAGTCCCAGTAGAAAACAGCTTTGACTGAGAAATTAAAATGTGTTAGAGCGCGTAACGTTTAAGTTTAAGGTGGATGTATCACCTGACCATTTCATTTAGAAACATTAGGGGATTTGAAAAAAAATAACAGGGAAACTAAAATATAGTTTTATGTTTTGGAAACTGGTTGACAGTTGACAGGTTGATTGTATATAATGGGCTAAAACATGCATGATCGAAGGTATGGTCCTTTAAACTTCTGAATTTCATAAAATCCTTTAAAACTGGATTGTGTCATAAGGTTAGAAATGGGATTAGAAAGTAAAAAAAATTAGAGATACAAGATTTTCTCCTGACAATAACAGTAATAATAATGTGTCACTTTTAATTGCTGAAGCTGTACCTCAGGTTTCTAAAAACCTAAAAATCCTTAGAAAAATTCAGGAGCCATGATGATATGAACCTCAGTGGGAGCTGTGGCTGTGGTTCTTTGACTCATACCTGGCATCCATTGTGGAAATGTATTTTAAATAACGACCAACTGTCAGCATTAAGCTTTATTGTCAGGATGCATGCAGAAAGAAAACACACACCTGTCCTCATTGTGTCCAGGCCAGTTTTTTTCTCCTTAATCCCCATTCATACTGCCACCCTTCTCCCTGTCTTTGGGAACTCCAAAAAAGAAGATCTTAAATATACTCCTTCAGGATTCAAACAGGAACTTTCCAGTCAGCAACTTCACTGTCCTCTTGGCAGCTGAAGCAAAAAAAAAAAAAAAGNAAAAAAAAAAAAAAAGCTAACTTAGAAAAGCACTCTAGATTGAAGAACTTAAACTGGGCTGGTTGTATTAGCTTTGTCATCAGTACCAAGCGCTTTAATTTCCTCACTTTGTGTCCAGGAGATTGTGTCACCATGGCGAGCCAGCGACCTCTGTCCAGTATGGGCCGGCCAGTGAACCGTCTTGTTCCCAGTACCGGAAGACCACCAACAGCCATTCGACCTCCTCCTACAGCTATCCTTGTGGGGACTGGGGTAAGACAGCCACAAATCTGATGTATTGTACTAGTAAAGATCCTCATCAAGCACTGAGTCCCGAACAAACCCAGAACCCTCCTTCAACATGCCATCCTTCAGTATAGCAGTACTTTACTTTTACATTTGAGGTAATACAGTGCGACCATGTTTTAGAAATGCCAGGGATGACTCTCCCCACCTCACCTCGTTTGAAAACGGTGATCCATTTACTATACTAAATTATGCTGGAAAGACAAAGTCTGCTCTGACATTTTAAGCACGTTCAAAAAAACCAAAAAAAAAGTGGTGTTTTCTCGTCAAGATGGTTCCCGGTACAAGTGGTCATCCTGGTACGAGGGGGGGCGTCCCCATCACCACGCCTGGAGTCCTGTCAGCACAGATCAAAGTGACTGACAGGCCCGTCACACAACAGGGGCTCAGCGGGATGAAGACCGGCATGAAAGGTAGGACTGAAGTGAAACTAGCTCACGGTGTTCCATGGATGATGTCATTCAAATGCCAGTCTCTCTCTCTCTCTCTCTCTCTCTCTCTCATGCTCTTCTCCCACCTAACAGGACCTCAGAGACAGATTCTGGATAAATCCTACTACCTGGGCCTTCTCAGGTAGCTCACATTATGATTAGTACTATTATTGCTCCTTATAGTTAATACTTACTTTACTAACCTGTAATCAAAGGACCATACTGTCCATTTTGCATGTTTCAGCCTAATATATTCAGTTTTCATACATGTAATGTTACTGACAATCATTTTCCAAAGCATACTACTGGAACGGTGAATTAAAAATGTTTTTCCTACCTTCCAGACCTCCACTGGTTTCAGTTCATTCTGGTATGCTATTAAAATCAACTTGTTGATACTTGAAACATTCTTGGGATAGGTAATCCATCATCACCAACAAGAAGTGTATTCAGGTTTTTTTAAAAGTTATGTAATTTTAGTGTTTAAGCGCAATAAAAAGCGTGGAGTGAATGTATGCCTCCACCGGGGAATATAGTCCCAAAAGAAGACCTGCGTTTATGGAAAAATTTAAAGGACCGTGACTTCATAAGGCTGTGTAACTATTAGCAGGAGAAACATGGATTTTTAAGGTGGGTGTATCACTTGAATATTTGATTTTGAAAGATTAAGAGATTTAGCAAAATATCAGGAAAGCTGAAATACGGTTTTATCCTTTGGGAAATGATTGTCAGTAACGTAACATGTATGAAAACGGAATATATTAGGCTCAAACACGCAAAATGTCCAGTATGGTCCTTTAAGGAAGTGTTTTCTGATAACTGGGGTTTTTTTGAGCATGAAATATACTTATTGTTTATATTCGAATATAAGTTGAGTTTTTATGACCAAATCTCACAAAGTAAATCGGGGGTCGGCTTATACACGAGAAATTCAGATTTGATCCCAGAGAAGGAAATTTCCAGGGGTGGAAATACTACCATTACCACTACCCATGAAAATAGTTTAAATCATACCTTAGAATGAGATATTTCCTGACTAAACATCTGATCCAGCACATTTTGCGGCAGCCAGTAAGCTCTGCTGTGATTGGTCAATCACAGTAATCAGCCGCTGAAATAAATATCATGTTTACCGGTACGTGGATTATTTTCAGAAAATTACAGGAATACTATGACAATACCAGGAAAAATAGGTAATTTGCTAAACAAATAACTTGATGGAACAACATCAGGGGGTCGGCTTATCCACAAGATCAGCTGATACTGGAGTATATACGGTCATTAGGAACAGGACGGCACCATATTTTACAGTTCAGCAGTCTTCCTAAATACTGGTAATTAGGGGCTGATTGCCAGTCTGATTGCCATTTTAATAAGTTATGTGTGTTTTTTGTCATTAGGAGTAAGATCAACGAGTTGACCACAGAAACCAGCAGACTACACAAAGAGATCGACAACTTCAACCAGGAGAACTCTGTCTATCTTTCCTATGAAAAGAGGTGAGCATTTTTTTACTCATCAGTTCTAAGAACCTAACACGAATTATTATATTTACTTGTATTCCAGTGTAATTGGCTTCATGGAATTGTTAAAATTGTTATGTACAGTCGTTAAAACTGTTTCATATGAAAACCCGTCAACACTATTCTGTTCATTATTTTACAGCCTACCTTAGATTATCACTTTTTCAAGCATCCTTTTAACTTTGCTCTTTTAATGTTCTTGTTTTTACTGTAACTTTGCTTTGATGATCTTTTTAATGTCCCTACTTTTTACCTTTACTGTAAAGTGTATCGGGACCATGATGCATGGTGATTTTGCACTTTAAATAAATTGATTGATTGAACACTAGTCAGAGTTGATGGGTTGTTACCTTAGCCTGTGTTTCTTATACAGTCTGTTTATTCCGTCAAGTGTAAGAAAAGAAATTGCAAACTGAATTTGAAAACAGTACTGCAATATGCACGGTAGTACTAGCACGTCCGAGTTGCTGTGGAAGAAGGAATGATGGATGATAATGAATAAAAGCAGAAGAAGACATGACCAGCACTTTGTTATCCTGTGTTTCCTGTAGAGCTGAAGGCCTGGCCACAGAGATTAAGGCTCTGCAAGGGCAGCTTGCCGACTACAACATGGTAACCAGCTCACCAACACTGAGGGCAACCAATAAAAATAACTCATGTTTGGGTATTTAACTGATGCACTTTTCCACGTAACGGACATACTGTGAGTGTAAAGTACAACAACTAAACCCAGTGTTTGAAGTGGACAAAAAAAAAGGTGGCAGAACTCCCCTTGTAGTCTATTTGCCAGCCCACAGAGCCCCAATGTGAACCCGGAAATGTTGAGTACCCCAAAGTTTTATGTTAGAAATGTGCAGTACAGGTCCCCAGCATATAGAAACTGACAGATGCTAGCTTGCATGTGCTGGGCAATTTGCATAATACTTAGCATTAATTAGCATAATCACCTGTATGGATGATATTTCGGCAGCTGCTTGGCCGATTTGGACAATATTTGGGGGTTACTGAGGATGCTGAATCCATTTCTGAAATTTCCAAACTTCAAAATGGCTGTTGAAACCAGAAGTGGCCGTATTTCAACTTCCGGCGGGGCTGATTTTGATGAATTTTGAGTCGATTTTGGGTTAATTATTCATAGGGTTAATACATTGGACCTACATTTCAGAATCAAGAGAGCTCAATGTCATTGGTGTGAATGTTGAGACATAATATTTCTTCAAATTTCTTCAGTTCTGCTCTCGTTTTTGTGCTGTACAACATTTCGTCATTGGCCTGTGTCACTGCCGTTGTGGTTACTGCTGCAGGCAGAATAATTAATAATAATAATGATAAAAATATTATCTCCTGTGCTGGTCACCATTGGTTGGGCATAGGGTGGGGTCTATACACTTATATAGTCCCCCGATTTAATTTGCTGTTGTTTTCCTCTGTGTTGTCCTGCAGTAGAGTGCAGAAGATTTATGAGAGGTTCTGGTACTCTGAAAATGTCCCGGTACTCTGAAATGAAAATCACAGAGGTCCTGGTACTGCATACCGGAAGTACCGGTCCACTTCAAGCACTGAGTAAACCCAAATGGATTTACTACAAATACCTGCAGGCATTGTTGGAAATTCCCTCAACCCACCAGTTACATGATGGTAACCGTTCAGGCAGTACACTTCATAACACATCATAACACATCATTTGGAGTTCTGTTATATTCAGAAAACTGACTGGTATCAAACAAGGTGTCTGAAAAGTCTTGAGTGGCTTTTGATGGACAGCATGACTCTTGTTACACACCGGATGGGTCTCAAAAAAGCCAGAAAAAAAAAACAACTTCTTTTCTTAACCAAGTCATTTTTCCTCTTTGTCCCCTCTTGTTACCTAGCATGTTAGCTTAGCTGTGTCAGTAAAGCAGCTTGAAGCTGCTTCAGTGGCGGTAGCGTAGGTGTGTCCTTCACAGGAAGTGTTATATGTTTTGATGACCATAAAAAAAAAACCCTAACCCAAACCTTGAAATTTACTTTGGTTGTTGTGGCTATTATTCAGTTTGGTTATGGTTATGTTACAAGCGAGGCTTCAAGAAAATTGGTAAAAAAAATGAATTTTTAAAGGGAAAGTCTGCATCTGCCAAGTTGAAGCTCAGTGCTGGTGCCTCAGTGGAAAAGACAAGCAGACATAAGGAAGGAGGTCAAAAGCTTTGGACTTTTAATAAGCAGCTAGTGTTTGGACATACAGGGTGTCGTCGGCGTAAGAGGATGCAGTAAATATCCAGCAGAAAAGGTTCACTGTTTTTTCTGTGCTACAGCTTCCTGTTACTCTGATTAAGACGTCTTGTTTGATGAAACTCTGCTGCACATTTTTTTTAAAAGCTTGATGAACAGGTAGATTTCAGTTTGGTGACATGCAGCCTAATTTCAATTCGTTCTTTGACAAGCTCTTCATTTTTATTTGCAGCTGGTGGACAAGCTCAACACCAACACAGAGATGGAGGAAATGATCAGCGACTGTAACGCTGTGAGTAACATCGTGTGCTCCGAAACAAAAACATGTATGATTCATTTATTCCACCAGAAACTTTTCGTATTTTTCCGTGAGGAAACAAAGGCTGGCTGCTGAACTTTGGGATAGCATCAGCAACTAATCACATGGTAGTAATGGCGTCTTTACGCCATTTTTGCACTATTTGCATTACAGCAACATTTACAATTGTAGACATATTGAAGTGGGTGCTATCACTCTGTCTCATGAACTCAACTTCATCACCGTTTCCCCTGAAGAAACCGGTCCAGTTTGGTTAAATAGCTCACAGCGTGCTTCTTTGTGAAAACATAAAGAAATTGCCTTCCCCTTTCTCTTTTCATCCTTCCCCTCCTCCTAGCTGAAAGCTCAGAATGACAGAGAAAGAGACATCATTGATGGCATCTTCACTGAAAGAAGAGGGTAAGTGCCTGTTGCAAAATTCCTGTGTGTTCTCTCCTTGAAAATTACTCGTTGTAGATGGAGGCTTTAAGGACAGTTATGTTCAATGAAAATGAAGATGAGCGCAGGAAAATACAGAGGCTTCTGCCAGCCAAGCAGATTCAGCTTGTCACACCTGCTGACAGTGATCCACAGCAAAATGTGTTTTAAAGCATTGCTTTCCGACATGCTTCGGAAGGATTTTGCAGCTCACCTTCCTCACACTGACCAGTCACGTCACGTTTATTTGTAGCGCAGTATCACACACAATGCTTCAAAAAGCTTTACACACCCACACGTTAACGGTTCCTGTTAAGCTGCCTGAGAAGACGAGGGACAAACTCCTCCCAAAAAAACCTTATGAAAGACGGGAAAAATGGAAGAAACGTCAGGAGAGACAATTGAAAGAGAGATTCCCTCTCTGATGGCCGGGTGTGACGTATGAGGGGAAGCAGACAAATTAATTAATAAGACATGACAGGAGGATATTAAACAGCAAATGAAAAGAAAACCTTGAAACTATCAAACCATGTAAATGTAAGGAACAGAATGAAATGGTACATACAAAAAAAAAGAGAGGGAGAGAAGAGACAGAAAGCGAAGAGAGAGAGAGGCGAAGAAAAGCAAAGCAAAAATAACCATGTAAATATAAAAAAATAAAACGAAATGGCACACAATTAAAATGAAACCCGTAGCCATAAATAAAATATAAAGGCTATTAATAAATAGTACAATAGTAACATTGGATGAGCACTCCAGTGGAAGCTCAGAGCTGTGCCGTCATGAAATTGTTGGACTAAATAACAAAAAAAAAAAAAACTGTCTTAACCTTGCGATCTTCTGAACCTACACGTGTCTGTGAATATTGAATCATATATCTGCTTTTAAGTCTACTCGGGCTAAGCTAAATGTGGCTAACCCTACTGGTTAGTATGGCAGCACTGTGTCCACTCAGTAGTTCAGCATCATTATTTAATAGTCGGTAATTATGCTTCCTGTGTAAGTGCGACGGAAAAGTCCGGACCCGAGCTGCCTGAATGGCCTGATACATGATGATCATGATAGTATTTCCCGACATTTATGTATTAGTTTATGTTTGGGGAAAACAGTGGTTGTAATCATACAAAATACATCAGCGTTAACGATAAAAAAAATGTTACATAGCATGTCATAAGCCTTGTATCTGTAATGGGAGTGTTAACTGATTTATTTTTGAAATGGTACATTCTGAGGGGAGGAGCTAAATCTTCCAAAGGCTTAGCTCCTCCCCTCAGGCTCTCACCTGAGCATGTCAGTCTCTGTGTTGCTTTCACAGCAGCGGTTGCGGGCTGTTTTTTTTTTTTTTTTTTTNTTTTTTTTTTTTTTTTTTCTATTATCAGGTGTTTTTTTTCCTGATGTTTTGTGAATCAGAATTTTTCCAATGTAAGTAAGGGACACAGTTTTTTCACCAAAGTGCTCTTGTGCCATCATTTTTCCCATGGTTTAACCCTCTGGACGTGGATCACGGAGTGTTGATTGCTGGATGAACCTGACAATAAGCTTTCACAAACTTCATAAGCTGCTGTGATTGACTAAACAGACCATAAGTGAGGACACTAGCTGAATGCAACATTTAAAAAGTGTGTCTTTGACTTCATTATCAGGCCGTTGAGCTTGTTTCTCTAGTATTTTACCAATTTTTTTGTTTTATTTATTAATATTTTCGAATATTTTGAGGAAGACTGTTTCATAGTTTGGGAGGACAGATAGCAAATGCTGCATCCCCAATGTTTCTCTAGGAAGAATTCCAAACATCCAAGTACTGTTCAATCCTACTAAGCAAATGAAAACAGTCTCTAATCAGTCAGGATACACGGCAGCAAGTGAGAGATCCAAGGAGAAAATCTCTTCACAGCATTTATTGCCGTTCACCATAAAGTGGAAACAGTGCAAAGTGCAAAAAATACCTGATGACAAACATTTCAATTCTACATCTTCATCAGTGAAGATCAGAGTCATTAGGAACCATCATTAGGACAGTGTAGATATCATCCACATGTCATATAATGAAATTATGTTATGTTATTATGATATTTATACTTTCCTAATGAAGATTTTTTTTTTTTTTTGCATGATTTTCTTATGTATTTATGTGCTTTTTTACTGTGGGAGTGTAACATTGGGAATGGCTCCTGGTCACATGATTAGGTTTGTAGTCCAGCTGACCGTACTCTGACATATATAAAGGGTGGACACTGATATTTCTGAGACTCTGATGTAGAATTGAAATGTTTGTCGTCAGGTATTTTTTTTTGCACTTTGTACTGTTTGCACTTTGTGGTGAGCTGCAATAAATGCCGTGAAGAGGAGATTTTCTCCTTGGACTCCTAAACACTGTGCATATCTCTCACTTGCTGCCATGTATCTCTGTGAAGAATGACACATATCTAGTAATTTGGTGGAGGAGGATCTTAGGGTGCGTGATAGGAGATAAAAGCACAAATGTCTGCCATGTAACATGGCCCAAGACCATTCCAGAATTTACAAGTAAAAGTATTTTAAATTTTTTTTAAAAGATACAGCAGTGTAGTTCTGCTAAAACTGGTGTGATGTGCTCTCGCTTGTTGGTTTTAGTTAACCTGCAACAATAGCTGGGGATTCAGAAATAAGCTGCAGCTTGCCAGTAGTGTTTTTATGGTCTGGTCTGCTAGAGATGAATGCCTGAACAACTTTTTCAGAATCATGGTGAGTCAGGAAGGGTCATACTTTGGTAATGTTCCTAAGAAGAAACAAGCTGTTTTGGTGTAATTGATGTGGAGCTTCAAACTTAAATCAGAGTCTAAAATGACTCCATGACTCTTAACTTCAGGTTTTATCCAGTTTGCTGACCTGCCTAACTTATGAATGAGTACATTGCACTTGGTTTTAGGGCCAAGTAGAAGAATTTTCATGTTGTCTTCATTTAGTTTTAAAAAGTTTGCACTCATCCATTTGTTCATGTCAGCTAAACACAGTGACAGGAAGTTCAATACGTTTACGCCATCAGGCTCTACAGAAATGTACAGTTGTGTATCATCAGCTAACTATGATAATGAATGTTATGTTGTCTGATAATGTTCCCTAATGGCAGTATATATAACGAAAAACATAACGGACCAAGACACCTGCCCTGTGGGACACCACAGGAAATGTCATGAGTGTCTGACATCTAATCTCCACAGCTGATGAAGAACTTCCTGTCAGTGATGTTTGATCTGAGCCAGTCAAACACTGTCCCACATGTTGAATAAGGATTCCATGATTGACAGTTTCAAAGGCTTCAAACAAGTAAAATAAGGACTGTTAGCTTGTTAGCATCATAGCGAGTCCGAGATCTCTTACATACTATCCCTTACTCATAGTGATGTGTCTCAGGACTACGATGAGCTCAATAGCCAGATTGAAACTTATCAAGGATGTTGTTTTTAATTAAAAATGTGCTGATTTGAGACTTACAACTTTTTCAAGTACTTTGCTAACAAAAAGGGAGATTGGATATGAGTCTATAGTTAGCCAGGATGCTACTGTCTAGGTTTGATTTCTGTTGAAGAGGTTTTACTACAGCCGTTTTGAACACAGAGGGGAAATCTCCTGTCTCAAGTGATGCGTTAGTGATTGTTCAGACTGACTCAGAAATGCAGTTAAAATGCATTTTGCAAAAGAAGTGAATACTGGATCAAATTGAGAAGTGGAGGTTTTATACTTAATCACAATTGCGCCAAGTTCTGAGTCAGAGATGAGAGAAAATTTACTCATAGTTGGAGGTTTTATGCAAGGTAGGCTGTGAGAGTTGCAGGGGTTTGTGGTTTCACTACATTTGTGGCTTGTGACAGTAGCTGGACAGTAGCTGCCAAGTATATCTGAAATCTTGTTTAAAAGCTTGGCAAATTCCTCACGTTTTTCAGAAGTACAACTAAATAGTTCTTCGACTGTAGAGGGATTCAAAAATGAGTTGATTGTGGAGAATATTCAAAGGTTGACTTCATTATCTGCAATATTTCTTGAGAAATCCGCTCCTCTACCTTTTCTAACAGTTTTCTTATAAAATGCAACAGATTCTTTACAAGCCAGACGATGGAGTAGTTGAGTTTTTCTCCTTCTTTACCTCCTCTCAACGTGCAGAAAAAAAGTGCCTGCCAACATACTTTTTCTGGTACACATTTTAGTACTGTGAAAAAAAAAAAATGTCTTTTGTTTATCCTTTTGATATTTCATTCACAATATTATCAAAAATATAACCTCTAATTAAAGTAAAATAATTGAAAGGAAAAATATTCTTATCATGAAACAAATCTTCAGTTGAGTGCACCATGCACTCTGAAAGCACCATTTCTTTTGAAAATTCCATAAAAAAATCCAGGCATTTAGTCAAATGCCTGGATTTTTATGTCAAACCTAGACAGTAGAACTATAATGTAAGCATGTAATCAAACCTAGACAGCAGTAATATAATGTAAGCATGTAATCAAACCTAGACAGCAGTAATATAATGTAAGCATGTAATCAAACCTAGACAGTAGTAATATAATGTAAGCAAGTAATGAAACCTAGACAGTAGTAATATAATGTAAGCGTGTAATCAAACCTAGACAGTAGTACTATAATGTAAGCGTGTAATGAAACCTAGACAGCAGTACTATAATGTAAGCATGTAATCAAACCTAGACAGCAGTACTATAATGTAAGCATGTAATCAAACCTAGACAGTAGTACTATAATGTAAGCATTTAATCAAACCTAAACAGTAGTAATATAATGTATGTAATCAAACCTAGACAGTGGTACTATAATGTAAGCATGTAATCAAACCTAGACAGTAGTACTATAATGTAAGCATGTAATCAAATCTAGACAGCAGTACTATAATATAAGCATGTAATTAAACCTAGACAGCAGTACTATAATGTAAGCATGTAATCAAACCTAGACAGCAGTAATATAATGTAAGCATGTAATCAAACCTAGACAGCAGTACTATAATGTAAGCATGTAATCAGACCTAGACAGTAGTACTATAATGTAAGCATGTAATCAAACCTAAACAGTAGTAATATAATGTATGTAATCAAACCTAGACAGTGGTACTATAATGTAAGCATGTAATCAAACCTAGACAATAGTACTATAATGTAAGCATGTAATCAAACCTAGACAGTAGTAATATAATGTAAGCATGTAATCAAACCTAGACAGTAGTACTATAATGTAAGCATGTAATCAAACCTAGACAGTAGTACTATAATGTAAGCATGTAATCAAATCTAGATAGCAGTACTATAATGTAAGCATGTAATTAAACCTAGACAGCAGTATTATAATGTAAGCATGTAATCAAACCTAGACAGCAGTAATATAATGTAAGCATGTAATCAAACCTAGACAGCAGTACTATAATGTAAGCATGTAATTAAACCTAGACAGCAGTACTATAATGTAAGCATGTAATCAAACCTAGATAGCAGTACTATAATGTAAGCATGTAATCAAACCTAGACAGCAGTACTATAATGTAAGCATGTAATTAAACCTAGACAGCAGTACTATAATGTAAGCATGTAATCAGACCTAGACAGCAGTACTATAACGTAAGCATGTAATCAGACCTAGACAGCAGTACTATAACGTAAGCATGTAATCAGACCTAGACAGCAGTACTATAACGTAAGCATGTAATCAGACCTAGACAGCAGTACTATAACGTAAGCATGTAATCAGACCTAGACAGCAGTACTATAACGTAAGCATGTAATCAGACCTAGACAGCAGTACTATAACGTAAGCATGTAATCAGACCTAGACAGCAGTACTATAACGTAAGCATGTAATCAGACCTAGACAGCAGTACTATAACGTAAGCATGTAATCAGACCTAGACAGCAGTACTATAACGTAAGCATGTAATCAGACCTAGACAGCAGTACTATAACGTAAGCATGTAATCAGACCTAGACAGCAGTACTATAACGTAAGCATGTAATCAGACCTAGACAGCAGTACTATAACGTAAGCATGTAATCAGACCTAGACAGTAGCATCATGGCTAACTAGACTCATATCCAACTCATATCCTTTTTGGGCAGTGGTGGCCTAAAGGTTCAAGAAGCGACCTCATGACTGAAAGGTTGCCGGTTCAATCCCTGAACTGTCAGGAGAAATCAGGGTTGGAAAGGTGAATGAGCAGTGCCTGCCCCTCCCTCATTATCACCACTGAGGTGCCCTTGAGCAAGACAGCTAACTCCCACATGCTACAGTGGAGATCCTAAGTGGCAGCAGAGATGTCTGTGGTTGTACTGGGGAGCTTCCAGGTGTGTGAGTGTGTGAGAGAGAGAGAGAGAGAGAGAGAGAGANCTGGGGAGCTTCCAGGTGTGTGAGTGTGTGAGAGAGAGAGAGAGAGAGAGAGAGAGAGGGCAGGGCACTGAGTACAGTATGTGTAGCATAAAATTAGTAGAAGTCAAAGAATAAACTTCAACTCCTTTATCACCAGTACTCAGCACATTTACATGAAACTTCAATCATACTCAAATTAAGGAAATAAATAGATATTTTGAAATGTCATGTAAACAACATACTAAGTAGACTGCGATCCACATAAATCCTAGTAAGCTTACTTTGACTAACACACCTTGATTATGCGATTGTTACATTGATTTAACTGAGTGTGTAAACATCATAATTGGAGTAAGCCACCACATGTATTTCTTCATCTAATAGACTCTCCTCACACTCCAATTATGCAGCATGTCACATACTGTATATTCAGTGAACCACAGAATCCCATTAATTCCATCCATGTATACATCTTACTCGCATTATTACCTTAATTGGAGTACAGTCAAATAATTAGAGGATCGTGTACATGTACATAGACTGTTCATAGTATAATAATAGGAAACAGAGTCCTACATAAATAAGAATATTTGGAGTCTTATTTAAACTGACAGAAGAATGTGTACTGCCTCATGTTGCCTTTTCTTCCCCCCTTGGAGTTCCAAAAATGAATTTGCAGTGACTGACATCAGCATCTTCTTGTTTCTGCGGTTTACCATGTCATGAGTTTGTATTTCTATATTAAATTAGCTAACGTATACATACACATCTGACCCAGTCCTTTTGGTGAATATTATAATCTCATTACTGGCTCTCTTCATACCGTACAAGCATGCAGAAGTGAGCACTGAGTTTTTAGAAGACATCTGGGTTAGTACAGTATGTCCTTCTGTGAGGAGTTAATTTCCTTTTTCTTTTTTTTTACTGGTTCACAAGCTGCTTCTTGAAACATCTGCTGAAGTAATGCTGCTGTACCCCATCCCTTCTCCAGCATGACAGTCTGATCTCTTAATATAGGGGTCCTCAATGTATCCATCCTCCTCTTCCTCTTCCTCTTCCTCTTCCTCTACCCGCCCGTTCTTTTGTTTGTGCGCATATTGCCGCTGCGTGTCCAAATCATGGTTCAAAGATGATGTCCCTGTGTTGGAGAACACAATTTGGTCAACCTCCTCCTCCTCCTCCTCGTTCTCTTCTTCGCGAAGTCGCCGATGACGGTAGTTGAAGAAGAGCTTGTGCCAGGACGGCCCTTTGACGGCACACACGATGATCATGGAGATGCTCAGTGCAATGGCGGTGACACATGCAGTGAATTTCCATGTGTTGCCGGCCGCTGGTGTCTGATCTACATATGATGTGGGAGGTGGGAGTTGAGAGCAGAGGCATATTTGTTGAGGCTGTTATATTTGATTTGCATATATGTAGTAAAAGCTCAAGTATTGAATTGACAAAAAAAAAACAAAAAAAAACGAGAAACTGAATTGACAAGATTTCAGAGAAATTGCGTATTTATGCATGCAATATGTTTTACAATGATTAAAGCAGTATATGTTACTAAGGCCTAGGCAACTATACAAAATGCCGTGTAAACACCTTGTTCTGATTACCTTTGACAAAGGTCATTTTTCATGTCAGAATCACTTAAAGCGATTGTTTGCCGTACATTATCAATACTTTGCATGTTCATGTGATCTTTCTCTAACCAACCATCCCCATACATATTAACCCTGAGGCATCTTGGAATTGTAATCCCTTGTCCAGCAGGTAGTTTGAATCTTACCTCTGAAACCACTGAACCGAAGAACCGAAGTTGGTTCTTCTGTTTTTCCTTTGTACTGTAATCCACCTCTGCATGTTTTCAACAGTGCATTTGATTTTAAAGTTCCATACCATCCATTTTTCATGTTTGAGCCTAATACATTGAATTTTCATACATGTGACATTACTGACAATGTTTTCCCAAAGCATACAACTGGAACGGTGGATTAAAAATGTTTTTCCTACCTTCCAGACCTCCATTGGTTTCAGTTCATTCTGCTATTAAAATCAACTTGTTGATACTGGAAACGTTCTTGGGATAGGTAATCCATCATCACCAACAAGACGTGTATTCAGGGTTTTTTTTAGAAGTTATGTAATTTTAGTGTTTAAGCTCAATAAAAAGCGTGGAGTGAATGTATGCCTCCACCGGGGAATATAGTCCCAAAAGAAGACCTGCGTTTATGGAAAAATTTAAAGGACCGTGACTTCATAAGGCTGTGTAACTATTAGCAGGAGAAACATGGATTTTTAAGGTGGGTGTATCACTTGAATATTTTATTTAGAAAGATTAAGAGATTTTGCAAAATATCAGGAAAGCTGAAATAATACAGTTTTATCCTTTGGGAAATGATTGACAGTAACGTAACATGTATGAAAACTGAATATATTAGGCTCAAACATGCAAAATGGGCGATATGGTCCTTTAACAGCCTGATCTTAATTAGATTTCATTATGTTTTCTAATATTTTTGGATATGTGTCAGAAGAGTCACAAGTCTTGCCTCTGTTGATGATGTGGTTCTGGCTTGGTGTCGTGACCTTTGACATATTGGTGGAGCTCCAAGGCTGCAGTGTGTTGACAGGAGCTTGTGGTGGGTCTGTAGCTGTGGAGGTTGATGGTGGTGGGTAGCACATACTTGTAGCATCTACAAGATCATGTCCGGCCAGCCGTTCTGGAGAAGTGCATGTGGTGTGGGTCCCCACTGTAGAACCAGGCAGAACAGAATCGTATTGAACAGTGAATTTATTCAGTTTGTAGTTTTGTTTTTTCTTTATTACATTTTTTCTAAGCTTAATTTCCACAAGGAGCTTGTATAGGCTCTGTTTCAGATCTTGTGTGTCCTGTGTAACCTAGATTTCCACTGCATGGAATCGTGTTTTCTGCCCATACAGCAACTTAAAAGTTAATTGTAATCCATTGAGCTCCATTGGATTGCACCGTGTAGATGAATTAGCTTTGGCATTAACAACACCATAATTGTACTAAGGACTCTGCTTCCACAGGCCAAACATCCCTGAACCAGCACTTACTGATAGGAATGACACAACAGTGTGTGCAAGTCAAAGCTCAACCTGAGATGACATGGTTATGTCTGAGAACATGTCCGTCTGATAAGCATGTCAGCTACGTTATTAAGATGTAAAACTCTAAAATGATGGAAAAAAAAATACCAATAGCAGCTCCTGATGCTTTGAGCTCTCCAATGCTCCTCAACAATAGACAGGAACAATTCCAGGGGTTTTCCTGCAGGTCCACCAGTCTCAGATGACCCAGATCTTTTATGGTTGTGCCATCCAGAACCTCCAGACCATTAGACCTCAGGTTCAGTACCTGAGTGGAAGGGATAAGATCAGGTTTAGTGATTAGGATGTGCAGATATGTAGCTGACAAAAGCATATTACTTGACCATGTTTCAAAGTATTGATGTGAGCGGATGTGGATGGCAGGAGAAATAATGCCATATTGGATGGGAACTTTCTTGAGGGAGCTCATTATAATGGCTCCTGTTGGCCAAAATAAGTTGTTATTCCAAAATGACTGACAAAAAGTTGTATTTCAGAAGGTATACAAGGCTACAGAGAAGAAAAACTCTGAATTTAGTTTATTCAGACAAACACAACACATGTAACCATGATAGTCAGGGTCCAGTTTTAACCTGGTATTCATGATAATCTTTTTTTGTCTGCAATTGTAGTTACGGGCGCTAATCCTACAATCATCCTAATAAACACATTGGGCGCAACTCATAAAGCATAGCGTCAAACTTAACATGTTAATAGGAGAAAAAAATCATCACGCAGCCATGTTTCCTCATTCATAAACGTCTGTTAACGCCATCTTTTAGCGTTTTCCTCGAAAGAGGTGTTACTACAGTATTTCCTTGTTCACATCGAGGAAGCCATTCATAAAACACACATCATCACACAAAAATTAAGAAGTATTTCAGTCTGATGGTATATTACATCAGTATGAAATCTGGGTGATGTTTGAAACTTTATTTGCCTGACACGTGTTAGTGATCAGTGCATTTGATTTTTAAACCCACATCAACGGCAACTAACACACAGCAACAGCAACATTCCAGCTATACTCAGCCTGCTTACCTGCAGGTTGTTTAACCCTCTGAAGAGTTGCGAAGGGAGCACAGTCAGCAGGTTGTGGGACAGATCCAGCTCTGTCAGGACATCCAGGCCTGAGAAGGCGTCAGGGTCCAGCCTGCAGGAACACACCAGAGGACTGACATCAGTCACAGTAGCACTGGCGGTGACAGTAGTCATGATTTCTGTAGTAGTGTTACCAGCAGCAGAACAGCATGCCATACTTCATCAATAATGCAGTCTCTCTCTTAAGGCCAATAAGTAACAAATCTGATCTATAAAGACAGAAATCTGTTTGTGACACCAATATCTCTAGAACCCCGCACTGTATGAAGCTGAAATTCAGCAGGTATAATGTTCAGTACTCAAAAACTTATATAGCAGTAGTGATCTGACCAAAATTTTACCAGGAATTTGTAATGTATTGCATGTAATGTAAAATAATTTTAAATACAGATTCCATTGATAGACCCCCAAACAACTTCTTTACTCATTTTGTTATTTACCTGCTAATTTTATTTCTGGATAGAGACAGTACTCTGAGATATGGTACTATGGAGAAGTACTCTGCTGCTATTGCAGTAACCAGGTTCCTATCCAGGTGGACTTCGATCAGTCCGGGATAGGTAGTGAGGGCTCGTTGGTCCTCCTCATTCAGAGTGATCTGGTTCTCCTTAACAAGCAGCTTAGCAATGCTGCGACTGTCCTCACAATGAGGAATGACTTGGAGTGACTTGCTGGTCAAGTTCTTTACCTGCTGATAGATGAACAGGACAGTTTATAAATCCTTTACAATCAGATTCCCTCGATATTTAAACATAAAATATACTATGTTAAGTCATAATAAAATCTGACTAAAAAGACAATTTTGCTTAAACATTACATGCTTTTTGTTTTCTGTCTGGGCAAATTGCTTATTTTGTCCAATTGTCAAGTATCGGTCTTTCATCGTAGATAAACAGAATGCTTTTATAAATAGACTTTTCTTACCACTTCCTTGTCTTCCACAACCTTTGCATAATTTTCCAACGTATTCACGGCTGCTGATGCAGTAATCCACAGTAGCAGCTGACGATAATGACACTTGGCCATTATCCTAAACTGTAAGTGAACAAACAGAAAAAAACTCAGGTTTTTGGTTTGGTTTGTTACAAATATGTTTGTAATGAATATCATGTCTGTCAGTTTCCTTACGGCCTGTATGTTCTCTGAATTTTTTGGAAAATAGCTACCAAAAATTCTTACCTGTACCTTTACAGACAGGAAGCTGAATAGCTTTTCAGCTGTCACCTTGAAGCAGTCAGCGCAGCAAAAGACCTTTGATCGCAGCTGTAAAACTACATGCTTGGCTAGACTTTCTGCTAGCTAAACATTTATGATTTGGAAAGTCAGGATCCTATCCCTTCTTCATTCTATCCTCGCTTACTATACTTTACAACTGTCAGTAGCCTTAGGCAGAAATGCTTGTCAAAGCCTACTGTAATTCAGTTAAGGGGGTTAATAAAAAAAAAAGCAACTGAGGAGAGTCAGAAAGAGAGAGGCTCTGAAATAAAACTGGGCAGAAAGAAAGAAGGGATGAAGAAGGAGGGAGGAATGGAGATGGTGCAAGCTGAAAAGGGTAAGTAATGGAATGAGCAATGATGGAAGGGTGGGATGGAAAAAAATGAATGAATGAAGAAAGTGAGCGAGGAGGGCAGGGAGCAAGGAAAGAGGGACCCACTTTTACTTCAAGTGTGTGTGTGTGTGTGTGTGTGTGTGTGTGTGTGTGTGTGTGACCTGCAGAAGAGAGGAAGCTATCCACTTAATTGAGGAGGACATCAAGAGGGAAAGGCAGATTGCTGATGAAGCTGTCCAGGCCATGCCACCTGAGAAGCAGGAGAAGTATTTCTCCATGACAACAGCCAATGAAGACCGGCTGCAGGTACGATGCTGTTCTTTATTACCGAAGTGCTAAATTACGCTTTGCATCATACTGTTACGGTCATAGTATTACTGTGATTACTCCGTAGTGTTTGGGACTAGCAGCCTTTGTATTTGCAGGCTGCTGCTGTATTGCTGTAGTTGTAGTTTAATATTCCTATTGTACTGCCGGTGACAGCACTGTAATACTACTCGTACTGTAGTTTTGTATTGTACAGAGCCCTCCACATATATTGGCAGGCACCCTTGGTAAAGAGAAGCAAAATGGACTGTGAAAAAAATGTCTTTATGTTAATCCTCTTGATCTTTCATTCAGAATCTATAAAGACAGTTTCTCTGTCTGTGGCACCAACACTTCTAGAAATGAAGCTGAAATTCAGCTGGTATACTGCTCAGGACCTGAGGACGTGCAGTGTCACGTGTGAAGTTGTTTGGATGAGCGGTTCTAGAATTGAGCTGTGCTGGTAAAAAGTAGNTGTCACGTGTGAAGTTGTTTGGATGAGCGGTTCTAGAATTGAGCTGTGCTGGTAAAAAGTAGTCCGGATACGCTCCGGGTGCAGCAGCATACGCTCTGCTCCATGGGTGCTGATGGGAAACTGCGGCGCACGCCATAAAGCGCGGCCCAGTCTGAACAGGCGTGTTTTCAATGGCCATTGCACTAGTTAACAAAAGTGTAACCTTTGATTAAAGTAAAATAATTAAAAGGAAAAAATAAGTTTTTTATCATGAATAAATATTTTTCTGAATGATCCTGGAAGAGGACGTGTGTGTGTATATTGACTTCATGCACAGTCAGGACCACTGAGAAAAATATGTGTTTCATGATAAGAATTTATTTTTACTTTTAATTACTTTACTTTAATTAAATGTTATATTTTCGGTGATATTTTAAGTGAAAGATGAAGAGGATTAACATTAAAGACATCTTTTTTTTTTTTTTCACAGCACATTTTGGTTTTTTTTTACCAAGGCTGCCAATAGTAGTGGAGGAGACTGAATATTGTCTTAGCACCGAGTGCAAGTGCTGCTTCTGCTGTTTTCCAGGAGCTGTCTGTCCATCAGGAGGAGCTGGACATCCTGCTGAGCAGAAAGGAGGTCTACGAAGCAGTGAGTTGGCAGAAACGAATGAGTGGAGGAAAGGAAGATGCATTTCAATGCAAATGAATTTCAGTGACAAACAGCTCAGGCTGTGGTAGTAGCGATGGCTGTAGACCAGGGATCCCCAACTAGTTTTCCTCAAGGGCCAAATTATGTCAAGCATGCCAAGCCAAGGGCCACACCACCATTTCTTAATAAAATTTATAATCACTATTTCTTAATAAAATGGAAATATATGAACATCTACAGAAAGTTTAGATTCTCCGAACAAAATGAGCCCAAGCATGACATTTTATGACCACGCGATCCTGAGATAAATGTNTTTTTTTTTTTTTTTTTTTGGAGAAGTCATCTGAGGGCCCGATAGATAGGTGCTGCGGGCCGCATTTGGCCCACGGGCCGCCAGTTGGGGATCCCTGCTGTAGACTGTAGTAGTGGTAGCTGGTGGTAAAGCAGCAGTAGAAGTATCAGTAGTACTGTTACATGTGTGTGTGTGTGTATTTGGTGTCTTCATCTGGTGCAGGAGCTGGCTCACTCTCAGATAAAGCAGGAGATGGTGCGGCTTCATGAGACTCTGTCAGCGCTGGAGGCAAAGCGGGACGCCATGGAGGCTGAGGACAAGAGCCTGGGCTCCCCTCAGGAGGAGAGGGAGAAGTTATTTAGAAAGGTTAGCTTCAGAGCTAACGACGGCTACATTTGACTGCAGTGATTTACGTGAACAAACCTCACTGCAAACGAGGTTGTCGTAGGCTTTGTGAAGCTACATTAAGTTATAATCCGTAATATTTTGACTGTGACATTAAATCACTCATCTTGGTTTCCTCACAGCAGACGTTTTGACCTATCAAACAGGTCTTCATATTAACATTAATAAAAGCTGCATCTTTTAAATGCGCCAGTGACACACCTAAAAATAGTTACTTTTCCTGTAAAAATGTCTGCTTGGATGGACACTGGACGTTTTCTGGCTTGGAAATATATGCTGATGAGACAGTTGCCTTATCGTTTTTTAAAAAATTTTTAACTCTTCATTAAAATCTCCATTTGAGCTGCTGTTTTGTTTCCCAGGTGAAGGAGGACAACCAGGAAATTGCCAGTATGGAGAGGCAGTAAGTTTTCACACAGTGATTTTTATTTATTTATTTTAATTTAAAGTATTTGGAACTTAGAATATGTAAGAACAATGACAAATAGTATTTAGCAGACAACAACCAAATGATGCTACGATAACGCACGACTTTATGGTACTGGAAAATAAGTTCCAAACCAGTTTGAATTTCGAATCTTAAGCTGTTTTTCCTGAGATGAAACACAGTGAAGTTTAAAAAAAAAAACAAAACAAAAAAAAAAAAAAAAAAAANTTTTTTTTTTTTTTTTTTTTATTATTTATGTGAAAATTGTTTTGCGAAGTCTGAGCACCTCTTTGTGTGTGTGTGTGTTCAGGCTTGTAGAGACCAGGGATAGGACCAATCAGATCGCTGAGGAGATCCGGCAGCTTGAACGCGACACAGAGGAAGCTCATGGTGACACAACGCTTTATATAAAACACAAGTGCTCATGTAAAATGTTTAATATTAACATTTGAGGTTAAAAGTTGCGTGAATTTTCAGTTCTTTATGGCTTAAAGTGTATTTGTACTGAGGGGCTGTAATTCTATACTAGATCTTTACTTACATGCTCAAGCAAACACAAATTTTAATTTAAAAGGAGCATTAAGTGTTAACAATGATCTTAATACCAGTGTAAAATCATTTTTAAGAAGTTAAAAATTCCATAGCATTTTATTTTGATCTGTTATATATTTCAGTGGAAAATTCTGAAAACTTGTTTTAGATCATAAACCGTTTCTGGTATTTAAATTAATTAATCCCCATACAGATGAGCTTTATGCCTATAATGTCACGTGTGGATTCATTATTTGACGTGATCTTATTTCTGTCTTTTGTTAAGGAGAGTCTCAACAGAAATACAAGGAGCTAAAGAGGAAAGAAGAAGACATCAAACGTGAGTTCAGCGTTTTGACAATATGAAGAACTGCCACTAACACTGATGACTCTGATTACTGCAGTATTTTTAAATAATCGTTATGAGGGAGAAATGACCAGGGGAATTTTCCACAAGCTTTAATCCAGTTTAGAAATTCAATGCAAAAAAATATTAAGAAAACATCTCCAAGTACCACAGTAATATAGGTCATCTGTGATTTGGACAATCAATCTACTGAAAATCAATCAGCAATCAATCAATTTAAGTTTTTTTTACAATAATATGAAAAGTCATAAGCAACAAAGTTGATAAAAGTATGAAGGCAGTTTATATGTAGACCAGCAGTAAATGATAAATTCTTCCTTCCTTCCTTCCTTCCTTCCAGGCTTTCTGCAGTCCTTTGATGAGTCCAGGACTCAGGAGGAAGAGAAGCTACAACAGGTTCAGGAAATGATCGTCTCCCTCCTGGAGCACTGCAGCAGGGTGAGGAGGGGGAAGACGGGATGAAGAGGAGAAAGAAGGAAAGGAAAATATTAGAGGAATGGGGAGAGGAGGAGGATAAAGAAGAGTGTTTGTGTGCGTTTCTGTAGAACATGTCGCGGCTTCGTCAGGTTGACACGGTGACGGCCAGTGAGCTGAGGAGCATGCAGGAAGTGCTGGTCACCAAGGAGACAGCGGTGGTCCAATCAGAGAGCACTGCTAAGGGACTCACAACTGGTCGGTAACACACACACACACACACACACACACACACACACACACNTTCCGTGCTGCACCGCCGCCTCCCAGAGTCGCAGCGTCTGCAGCAGGACCTGGAGAAGGTGCAGCAGCTGGAGGGGAAGATCATTGGAGAGCTCAGCACCCTGAAGGAGCGTGTCGTCGCCATGGAGACGGAGCTGCAAACCTACAGGGACCTGGACACCCTGAGACACACAGCAGACCAGAGGAAGAAGGTAAACCATGATGTGCTGGTCTGAACATATGTATATGACTTGAACATGTATGAACTGAACATGTATGACTGTATTTAAAAAGGGATGAGAGTAAATCAGTAATTTAGACTCCGTCAGATTTAGTCTTTGTCCGTCATTCATCACGTCTGTTCTTGTCTTCAGAGGCTGCAGGCGGAGCGCGTATCGCTGACTCAGCACCACGATTCATTCAGTCAGCTGTTAGAGGAAAAGAACCATAAATATGACGCCTTGAAGACCAAACTACAGGACAACGAAACCCACGCACAAGTTAGAATACATATGACACATGACACCTCACACCTCTCCGATATATGCTGATACGATGACATCCCATAATGAGTAGCAGCAATCACACTCATGTTCTCTTGCATACTTCTTCCGTTTTAATTTTGCGTGTTCCTTTTTTTTTTTTTTTTTTTTTNTTTTTTTTTTTTTTTTTTTAGCTGGCTAACCTGGAGAGAAAATGGCAGCACTTGGAGCAAAACAACTTTGTTATGAAAGAGTGTATCCTTTTATTCGCGCAGCGGCAAAGACAGGACAGGAAGAGTCAAACGGCTCATTTTGAGCTAAGCTTCCTGATTGTTAAAAGCTGACGCAGGCTGAAACGGAGACGCACCAGCGGAATCTATAGAATAACTCGTAGAATGTACCTGACATGAACATGTTCAAGTGAAATTCCCCTCAACTCAGCGTCCGCCTCAGTCATCGCCTCCAAATCCCAGGAGAGCGACTCCGCCTCCATCGCCAGACACGTCGCCCAGCAAATCGCCGAATACAACAAGAGTCTGATAGAAGCTCTGCAGACCAACAGGAGCTGAACACACACATCACACACACCTTCCAAGGATGTGAAACATTGAACATGTATGCAGTCTGCGTGCCATTTAAGACACATCAAATAATAGGACAAATTTGTTCTAATCCGAATTACAATCCAAATTTTAATTGTTGTGAGCAGTTTACTCGTCATCCATAAAGTCTGGCTGAAAACCAACATGGCACAGGAAGGAGGTTCATTGTGAAAAATTTATTTTAGTTCTAAGAACAAACTAGATGTTAAACTTTGCCTCCAGCAGTTTGAAAATAAAAACTGATGGCGCTGTTGTGTAACGAAGGCTTCAGCTGTTTACGCTTTAGTGGAGCAAAACTATTGTTGAATTATATTTTGTATTTCAGCACACACCGCTTCAGTAGTTTTTCTGATGGCTGTAAAATACACATTACAACTGTCAGAACATTGGAAGTTACTTTTAAAGCTGAAGGATTCAAGGTTTCCTGTAAAGAAAATAACAACGTGAGGCCGAATACAGTCGCTGAGATTCAGCCTGATTTCTGAAATAAAATGATGCTGATGTCAGGATGAGATTTATCGTAACTGCTTTTATTTTTCAATTTAATTCTTTGATCGCAGTGTTTCTTCATCTGAGGGGGGGGGGCNGGGGTCATGTGTGAGTGTGTTCATGGCTGCTTGTTTGGCTCCCACCCCTATCAAAAGGTTCTGCTTCAGGGGGAAGAGTGACCACTTTAACTCGTTTTTACTAAGCAGCAACTTTTTTTTTTTTTTTTTTTTTTTTTACTAAGCAGCAGCTGAATCAAGGTATAATTACACACATTAAAGCATTATGATGCCGTTTCCTGGTGTAGAGACCAGTTATATGTCAGGATCACGTTCACTCTAAATTACACTGCCGTCCTATGCTGCCATCCGGTGGACATGTGGTGTATTACAAGCATCAAGCCTTAATTTAACTCATTTTCCTCTTCTATGGCTTTTTAACTCGTTTTCTTGTTCTACTCCTCTTTAACTCGTTTTCATCTTCTACTGCTCTTTAACTCATTTTCTTCTTCTACTCCACTTTAACTCGTTTTACTAAGCAGCAACATTTTTTTTTTTTTTTTTTTTTTTTTTTTTTAAACGAAGCAGCAGCTGAATCAAGGCATAAATACACTCATTAAAGCATTGTGAACAGTAGACAGTAATAAATCAAATATTTACCACATAACAAATCATGACAATTGTGGCCTGGCACCAAGACAGTTAGCTAGGTTAGCGTCTTGAATTTACTCACAATAGAACAGGAAAAGTTGAGTTAGCATTAGTGGCAGAAGCTAGTTAAGACAGTTAGCTAGGTTAGCTTCATGAATTTACTCAGAATAGAACAGGAAGACTTGAGTTAGCATTAGCAGTAACAGCTAGTTAAGACAATTAGCTAGGTTAGCTTCATGAATTTACTCAGAACAGGAAAACTTGAGTTAGCATTAGCAGCATCTAGTTAAGACAGTTAGCTAGGTTAGCTACATGAATTTCAGAACAAGAAAATTTGAGTTAACATTAACAGCAGCATCTAGTTAAGACAGTTAGCTAGGTTAGCTTCATAAATTTACTCAGAATAGAAGAGGAAAACTTGAGTTAGCATTAGCATCTAGTTATGACAGTTAGCTAGGTTCACTTCATGAATTTACTCAGAATAGAACAGGAAAACTTGAGTTAGCATTAGCATCTAGTTATGACAGTTAGCTAGGTTCACTTCATGAATTTCAGAACAGGAAAACGAGTTCGCATTAGCAGCATCTAGTTAAGACAGTTAGCTAGGTTAGCTTCATGAAGTTACTCAGAATAGAACAGAAAAACTTGAATTAGCAGCAGCAGCATCTAGTTAAGACAGCTAAGTTAGCTTCATGAATTTACTCAGAATAGAACAGGAAAACTTGAGATAGCATTAGCAGCAGCAACTAATTTAGACAGTTAGCTAGGTTAGCTTTGTGAATTTACTCAGAATGGAACAGGAAAACTTGAGTTAGCATTAGCAGCAGCAGCTAGTTAAGACAGTTAGCTAGGTTAGCTTCATGAATTTACTCAGAATAGAACAGGAAAACTTGAGTTAGCATTAGCAGCAGCAGCTAGTTAAGACAGTTAGCTAGGTTAGCTTCATGAATTTACTCAGAATGGAACAGGAAAACTTGAGTTAGCATTAGCAGCAGCAGCTAGTTAAGACAGTTAGTTTAGCTTCATGAATTTACTCAAAATAGAACAGGAAAACTTGAGTTAGCATTAGCAGCAGCAGCTAATTTAGACAGTTAGCTAGGTTAGCTTCATGAATTTACACAGAATAGAACAGGAAAACGAGATAGCATTAGCAGCATCTAGTTAAGACAGTTAGCTAGGTTAGCTTCATGAATTTCAGAACAGGAAAACTTGAGTTAGCATTAGCAGCATCTAGTTACGACAGTTAGCTAGGTTAGCTTCATGAATTTCAGAACAGGTTGAGTTAGCATTAGCAGCAGCATCAAGTTAAGACAGTTAGCTAGGTTAGCTTCATGAATTTACTCAGAATAGAACAGGAAAACTTGAGTTAGCATTAGCAGCAGCAGCTAGTTAAGACAGTTAGCTAGGTTAGCTTCATAAATTTACTCAGAATAGAACAGGAAAACTTGAGCTACTATTAGCAACATCATCTAGTTAAGACAGTTAGCTAGGTTAACTTCATGAATTTACTCAGAATAGAACAGGAAAACTTGAGTTAGCATTAGCAGCAGCAGCTAGTTAAGACAGTTAGCTAGGTTAGCTTCATGAATTTACTCAGAATAGAACAGGAACACTTGGCATTAGCAGCAGCATCTAGTTAAGAACAGCTAGGTTAGCTTCATGAATTTATGTATGAATGTTAGCTTTATTATTTATTCATTTATGTATGTTAGCTTCATGAATTATGTGTGAATCTGGAGTTCCAACCTCTGAGAAGCCAGACAATCAGAACCAAATGTAACTATCCAGGCCGTTGGTCATTTGTGGAGTCAGATAGTTCAAGTGAAATTTAATGAACAGTCCATGTAGAAACTGTATTAATAACCAGAATAATAATTATAACATTGTGTACAAATACACGCAGAGAAAGACTTCGACCATGACTCTGGTTTCCTTCATTGGGCCAGGTGTGTGTGTGTGTGTGTGTTGCCTTCATAACATCCTAAAGCCTGCTCATCCAGTGGGTCTCAAGTTACACACACTTATTCCTCACACTGACATCCTGTCCAACACTATATGAATAAATGAAAAAATAACTCAGAGCAAATCGTTTTTCAGTTTTATGTCTTTTATTTCATTAAAACAGATCTACAATTTGCATAAAATCCCAATTCTTCTCTAGAAATATATGTGAAGTTTCCAGCTGCTATCACAGAGTAAACATTACAGCCAAGGGAGGAAAAAGTGAGCCTGCAGACATCATCATCATCATCATCATCATCATCATCATCATCATCCTCAGCAGGATGATGCTCCCCGTCAGCCTGATCCAGAACAACTTCAAAGTCTCCAAAGGAATCCAGCTGCTCAGAGGAAGAACTTTCCAGAATCAGTCTGAGGAATAAATAGTGACACTTTGTGAAAATTAAGACGACAACTCCTAAAAGCAGAGTGTGTGAGTGTGTGCATCTTTCTCATACACACACACACACACACAAACAGGCATATTCCATGCTGCAAGGCCACCAACCAGCCCCATCTGGACTCCTATAGTCAAATAAATCCATTTGCATAGATTTTCATGGAACAACTGCGACCTTCCTGTCTTGTTCCTGTCTTAAAGGACCATACCGTCCGTTTTACATGTTTGAGCCTAATATATCCAATTTTTATACACGTAACATTAGTGACAATCATTTCCCAAAGCATACTACTGGAACGGTGAATTAAAAATGTTTTTCCTACCTTCCAGACCTCCATTGGTTTCAGTTCATTCTGCTATTAAAATCAACTTGTTGATACTGTAAACGTTCTTGGGATAGGTAATCCATCATCACCAACAAGACGAGTATTCAGGTTTTTTTTTAGAAGTTACATAATTTTGGCGCTTAAGCGCAATAAAAAGCGTGGAGTGAATGTATGCCTCCGCCAGGGAATATAGTCCCAAAAGAAGACCTGCGTTTATGGAAAAATTTAAAGGACCGTGACTTCATAAGGCTGTGTAACTATTAGCAGGAGAAACATGGATTTTTAAGGTGGGTGTATCACTTGAATATTTGATTTTGAAAGATTAAGAGATTTTGCAAAATATCAGGAAAGCTGAAATACGGTTTTATCCTTTGGGAAATGATTGTCAGTAACGTAACATGTATGAAAACTGAATATATTAGGCTCAAACATGCAACATGAGTGGTATGGTCCTTTAAGTAATTATGGGCTGCAAAAGACTAACAAGCTTCTGGAAAAAACTGAAGATGCAGCTTGATGCCTCAGCACAGACACGGTTTTTATGAAGCGGGAACAAAGTTTCAGCTGTTTCCTCCTTCAGTGTGAACTTCAATACAAATTCAGTTTCCTAAATGTGGAAACACATTTAGGCAAAAATGCAGAGTAAGCCGTACTTTGATGGAATTAATAGGATTCTACCGCTTGCTGAATGTACATGGCTCATCTGAATCTTCTTATGACAGGAAGTACGTCAAGTGAGGAAATGCTTGCAATCGCATCGCTAAGCTAGTCTGTTACTCAAAGTGGCGATTTCACTCCGATTATGTTTACGCAACGTCAGAAAATCGGATTGGAATCCAAGTTTTAAAGTTCAAGTAAACATGCTGAATGCACTTCTGTCTGATCACGAACAGTCAGATTAAACAAACTCCATTAAAACACCAATAAGATGATTTATCTCATCCGCCAAGGAGGTCACATGATCGGCGTTTGTTTGTCTTGTTTGTTAGCAGGATATTATGCACAGATTAGTATGAAATTTGGGGGATGGATAGAAAATGTCAAGAGGAAGAAGTGGTTAAATTTTGGAGGTGATCAACCTGAAGGTGGCGCTGCAATACCCAGTTTTACATTTTCGTTTATAACGTTTGAACTGCAAGTCATAGAATCAAAATCCTTTTTTTCCTGGATTCTTTGGGTCTACAAGCATCCAGCCGTATAGGCCACACCCATTTCCACCAACTACATTTTCTGCTATTTTGAATTTTTTCCAAAACATTTTTTTTTTATATCTTCTACAATTTTGTCTCAATTGTCACAAAATTTTGCATATAGAACGTGCAAGCCGAAAAAAAGTCATCACTTTGTTTTTGGATGTTCTTCACCATTTTTCTCCATTGGGCTGCCAAAGTTGAGTGGGCGTGGCTTATTCTACATGAATTAGTTATTGTAACCAAATTTGGTAGAAATGTGCACACAAAGCTTTTAAAAAAAGATGCATAAAAAACCATCAGTCTACCTGATTGTGGTGCTATCATAAGTTTGTCAGTATCATCTGCATTGTAGAATCAAAATTCTCTTTTTTCCTCTCTATTTTTTGGGCTGAGATGTATCTATCCATGTCGGCCACACCCATTCCCACCATTTTGAATTTCTTTGAATTTTGCTTAAAATGTTGGATATCAAAAACTATAAAAGCTATAGCGGCCAAACTTAAGACAGAAAGTACAAAAATAAAACGCAGTAAAGTTGTGAGCCAGCGAAGGCCTGCTTTTCCTCGCTGAAGGTGATGTTCTGCTCAGCCCACAACTATGGTGGTGGCGCTGTAACAAGTAGAATGTCTAGTCCAAGCCAGAAAAATGTCTTTTTTTTTTTGATATTCCAGCTATTTTGCTACAGTTGGCTGCCAAAGTATATAAAGGTATGTGCCTTCTTGTTTCTTAATGATTTCACATAATTGTCTTGATTGAATCTATATGAATCTGTTGGTGCATTCTGCATTTTTGTATTTCTACGTCGACACGTGTTCAGACGATTCAACCCTGAAGACGAACAGCTGAAACTCTACATCAAAAAACAAAAAAACAAAAAACAAAAATATATTACAATTTTAAAGCCCCTCTTGCAGCCCCTAAAAGTTTTAATTTTCCTTACATCACACGGTACAAAAGTGTTGGAACAAACAGGAAACATGCAGATGATTTAGCTGTTCTTAAGAGCAGAAATGTTCTGAGTGGAGCTAAAGGAACAAAATGGAGGGTTCATCCTCTGAGGAGCATGAAAATGCTCAGAAAATTCACAGTTCATTCTCCATCCAACAGGGATCATGAATACCTAAACCAAATTTTATGGAAATCTGGTAATTTTGCGTGGTCATGGACCAAAGTTTTAGATGGACCGACATGTCTCAAAATACAGTAATCAGAATAAATCTGAAAGATTTATTTATTGTTTTTAAATTGTGAACCACTAATTTTTCCATTGAAGAGTGTCAGCGTGATTCTGGTGATGAAGAGCAGAGAAGAGATGAAGCAGTGAGACAGTAAGTTTCTCTGACTGTCCTTTGGTTTGCAGGATGACAGCAGGGATGGATCCTTCGTCAGCTTCCTGTCTTAGTGCACATCTTTATGTTGCCGGTTTGTTGCAGTGCAAAGTCAAACTATTTCAAAACTGAAAAATAAAATACAGCAGCACATACCTTTCAGCTTTACAAACAACTTCCTGACTTCACATCTAGGTATCAAGTGGCTAAAAAGGTATGAAAACAAAACATCCTAACACTTTGATACAGTCAGATTTCTTAGTATTAAATGAAATGTACATTCAAAAACCTTACAGCAAAATTGCGAAGAAAAAAATTGAGAAGGAAAAATGAAAGTAAAATCCACTCAGTTTACAGAAACGTTTGATTCTTGTTTTAATTTTTGAAAACTGTCAGACGGAACAAACGTCAGAAAGAGGAAGAAGCATAAATATGCTGTTTTAGAAATAACTGTATAAACCTTAAAGAGCTTACACTTTAACATAAAACAAAAAAATACCCAAAATCTCTGACTTCATAATAATTAGTAATAAATTAATAATTTCCAACCCTCAGTGCAAAAATATCATAAACAAACTGAAAGGGGAGGGAATCACATTCACACGGACTACAGGCTACAACAGGATGTTCTCCGGCGTTGTCCGCTGAACAGGAAATTCTGTTCCAGTGAAAAACTCAATCTAAAACCTCAATGAGACACAAGATCTCTGAGGAGTCGGAAGTTTTTTTTTTTTTTACACTGCTGGAAGAACGGACGACCGTCGCTATGGAAACAAAATAAGCCTTCCTCTTCATCCCGACTTCTTCAGTCAGCGTTGTCAAGTGCTTCTGAGACATGAGAGGCGGCGAACTTGAGCCGCACGCCACCTGCAACGAAAACAGAGATTCAGCATCAGGGTNACATGAGAGGCGGCGAACTTGAGCCGCACGCCACCTGCAACGAAAACAGAGATTCAGCATCAGGGTATAGAAGTGGATCTGTGGTTTGGTCACGTGATCAGGGTGTATAAGTGGATCTGTGGTTTGGTCACGTGATCAGGGTGTAGAAGTGGATGCGTGGTTTGGTCATGTGATCAGGGTGTAGAAGTGGATCTGTGGTTTGGTCACGTGATCAGAGTGTAGAAGTGGATCTGTGGTTTGGTCATGTGATCAGGTTGTAGAAGTGGATCTGTGGTTTGGTCACGTGATCAGGTTGTAGAAGTGGATCTGTGGTTTGGTCACGTGATCAGGGTGTAGAAGTGGATGTGTGGTTTGGTCACGTGATCAGGGTGTAGAAGTGGATGTGTGGTTTGGTCACGTGATCAGGGTGTACAAGTGGATCTGTGGTTTGGTCACGTGATCAGGGTGCAGAAGTAGATCTGTGGTTTGGTCACGTGATCAGGCTGTAGAAGTGGGTGCATGGTTTGGTCACGTGATCAGGGTGTATAAGTGGATCTGTGGTTTGGTCACGTGATCAGGGTGTAGAAGTGGATCTGTGGTTTGGTCATGTGATCAGGGTGTATAAGTGGATCTGTGGTTTAGTCACTTGATCAGGTTGTGGAAGTAGGTGCGTGGTTTGTTCACGTGATCAGGGTACAGAAGTGGATCTGTGGTTTGGTCACGTGATCAGGGTGTAGAAGTGGATGTGTGGTTTGGTCACGTGATCAGGGTGTAGAAGTGGGTGCGTGGTTTGGTCACGTGATCAGGGTGCAGAAGTGGGTGAAGCCTGTTACCCAAACGCAAACACATCTGTCTGACATAAACACACATCAGTGTGTACGTCCTCCATTTCTGTTGATGGATGATCATAGTATTGATCACTTATATCATTCATATGCTGATAGAAACTGTCACATTTTCTTATGTTTGAGTTGGAATAACAAGGAAATTCTAATCTGTGTATTTAGATCATAGTCACATTGTCAGATATCCGATATGTATTGTATCCGATACAATTTATTTCCACATAAGCATGAGAATATTTGATCCAATATACATATATAGATATCTATATATATATATATACATATATATATGACATCTGATCTGAGAATATCTGATTCCATTTACATCTTAACAACACATATCTGATATGTGTTGCATGAGCAAAAGGTCAAATCAGGTCACTTGTACATGGTATGTAAATGTAGCCTCACAGTGAACATGTCTGTTTTCACTGTTCAGTTATGTAATTGTTGCGTTATAGGGTGAATCTGTACTAACAAGTGTATTTCCACGCATAACTGGCAACAACAAAAACAGAATGTTCACCATGAAATATTTTCAATCTCAAGCACAATTCAAGTCTACAAGCTGATATCACAACAAATGAACAGAGATTAATGGCTGGCTGGAAAGAAGGATAAGCTTTTAAAAATGCAGGTATCAGCAAAACTCTAAAGATTTGAGCTGTTTGAGCTGATGGGTGAACATGCATCAACATAAAGTAGTTCAGCGTTTAGTCTGATGCGGCCTTCCTTCCTCTACAACTTTCCTTTTCTTTATTCCAAAGAAAACCAAATGCATGCGTCAGCGCAGACTGCAGCTTGCATTTGCTCTGAGTAATTAGTAGTCACCAGCTGCCTCCTTACACCAACAAACCTTTACATGCTGAATATCTCACATGTTGTGTTCCTATGACAATGTGAGGCTGCAAACCGGTTCTCCTGGAAGAGAACAAAGAATTCTGAACTCTTGGACTGGGGTCTACTCTTAGGGGCAGGAAGACATAAGCATCGTCTCTGTCTTGTTGCTGCAGTATTACCTTGCTGTGTGGCGTCTGTGGAGGGCTGGTTGCAGTCCTGAGCATGGTGGCCACTCACGCCACAGTTGTAACATGACACGTTGCCATTCTTCTTGTTGACTCCGCCACTCCCGAGCGTAGCGGCGGACAGCAGTCCCAGAGAGTTTGGGTACACGTGCTGGTAGACGCGCTGGCAAAACGCTGCTGACGGCATCATTTGCTGCTGGAAGCTGTAGTTTGCAGCTGCGGCGGCTGCCACTGCTGCCTGGGTGCCCAGCATGTCTGCATGGCTGTGAGAGTGTGTCTGCAGGGGGCCGTAGGGCGATGGGTGGCCGGGCGGTGGAGCAGTGGGGAAGAAGGGAGGCAGAGTGGCAGCGCCGTTGGCCTGGGTGAGGTAGCTGTTACTGCACAGGCTGGAGAGATGGAAGAAAGCTGGTGGGATGCTGAATACCTGCCTTGCTGCTGCTGCCATCTGGTGGGCAGGAAAGAATAAAGGTGCTTGGCTGCCTGAGATGCTGTTGACGTTGTTGTTGCCTCTGCTGCCACAGTTGTTGTGACAGCCACAGATTCCACAGCCAATCTGTGGCTGCTGTTGCTGTGGTGGTGGTGGTGTTTGTTGCTGGGGAGCCACTTGTTGCTGTTCAGTTTGTTGAAGAGCAATGGTGTTGCCAGGGGCAGCAGCAGCACTTCCACTGTTGCTGTAGGTCGTGCAGTCGCTATGTGCGGTGCTTTGTGTATGCGTGGGGCCAGGGGCGGGGCTGGGAGTGTGGGTGGNCAGTCGCTATGTGCGGTGCTTTGTGTATGCGTGGGGCCAGGGGCGGGGCTGGGAGTGTGGGTGGGCACAGCTGGAGGCACAGCTGCTTGTACCTGTCCAGGAGATGGAGGGATTCCTCCAGGAGCTGCAGGCGCTCCTGCAGCAGACATGGCAGAGGATGGGGGAGGTGGCATGGTGTAGAGAGAGGACAGGCCAGACGGTAAGGCTAAGCCAGGGTGTTTGGCATGTGAAGTTTCCACTAGTGGCAAAGAGGAGGTCAGGCCTGAGCTGACAGTGGCTTGGTGTTGGCAAGGGAGAGACTGATGAAGAGCAGAGGAGAAGGACGTGGGGCCTGGAGACATGATGCTGACGGCTGGATGTGAAGGATGTGCAGCAGGACGAGTACAAACTCTCCCTGAAGGTCCATCAGCGGCCCCTTGGCTGTGAGACAAAGCTGTCTTAAACCTCTGAACCAGAGGCTGGACACCAGGACTTCCTGGAGTGTGAAGGCCCAGAGGTTTAATCCCAAAGGTTGGGAGCAGTTCCTGTTTCTCTGGTTCTGCCACAATTCCAGGACCAGGCATGATCGGAGGCACTAAGGGCATCTGCATCATTAGTGTCCCAGAAGAGGGCTTCCCATCAGGGACGATGCTTTGGCTGGAAGGAGGGACCAATGGAAGTGAAGAGTCCGCAGCCCCATTGGGGAGCATGTAGGACATAGAATGCATACAAGGGAGATGGGTAAAGTCAGTGTTGGTCTCTGGGCAAAGGGGCTCCATCTGGACCTGGTGACTGTTGGAAGACAGAGGGAGGACAGAGGAAACGTCTGCCTCAACAGCATCAGCCTGGTGTCTGAAGAAGATGTTGGGGGCTGAACCTTGACTGGAGTCATCAGAGGGACTGTCAGTATCTGAAAGAGACAAAGACGTTGAGGCATCATCACTAATGTCACCTCAGAACATCAGACATGAGACACAAGTGATATGAGGTGCACAGTTTCTCCATTTTCCCTCTGGCTCATTCTCCTGCAGGTAACATGACACTCTGGCATCAATCAACATCATCATAACATTCTGACAGCTGCATTTTTAGCTCCGGCATCAGCATTTCTGAGAACTTTTATCATAATTATTTCTTGATCTCTGCTACATCTGATTCTTTTTCATCGGAAAATTTGACCGTCCTGGAACCATCAACCCACCCACTTAAATGCTTTTAAAAAAGCAAGTTTTTGGATATTATGTTTGATCTTTTATCAAATTATATAGTTACATGTTATTTAGTAATATTTCAGAATTTATGTAGGTCTGTAACATACATGATATTTTATAAAATCCTATAACATATTTAACATTTAACATATATCAGAATAACAAATGAAATTTCACATAAAGCAGCCAATTAAATCATAGGTCCTCAGTTTTCTTCTGTCCAGAAATCAGAATGTCAGTTCAGGACAGTTTAGTGGAGCAGAAGGATGAGGAAGATCACACCTTCAGTCCACAGCCAACTCATTCAGATGAAGGACCATATGAGACAGCCTGTCTAGCCTTAACGAGCAGGTTAACGAGCAGGTTAACGAGCAGGTTAATGAGCACTGAGGTCGCCAACTGACTTCTGGACATTTCTGAGTTCTTCCACCTGTTGTGCGTAATTGACCAACTTGTAAGTTGTTATCATGTTTCATTTGTGTTGTTATGCAGCATTTATTTACTGGGCTGTTTGTAATTTAAGTTATTTTACCGTTTTTTTTTTTTTTNCCGTTTTTTTTTTTTTGCCTTGATTGGCTTAATTAACTAACATGGGGCATTGCATGGTTGTCGATTTGCGTTATTTTTATTAATGTGATACAGTTGTGGTATCTTTGAATAGTTTAGTAATATCTTTATTTCTTTAAAGTATGTTATTCACAGTGTAATGCTTGTATATATTGTTATTTTCTCTCTTTGTAGACCACACACACATACCCACACACTACCTATAATAACTCCACTTAGTAAATGTCCTACGGTGACATATGTACAACTACTGCTGAAGCTACAATAAATCTCCCGAATGGAGGATCCTCTCTCCTGTCCTGATTCTTTGACTGGAAACACTAAACTTACCCAAAGGCCCAGCCTTTAGTTAAGACCATACCAGCCATTTTGCATGTTTGAGCCTAATATATTCAATTTTCATACATGTAACGTTACTGACAATCATTTCCCAAAGGATACAACCGTATTTCAGCTTTCCTCATATTTTGCAGAATCTCTTAATCTTTCAAAATCAAATATTCAAGCGATACACCCACCTTAAAAATCCATGTTTCTCCTGCTAATAGTTACACAGCCTTATGAAGTCATGGTCCTTTAAATTTTTCCATCTTCTTTTGGGACTATATTCCCTGGTGGAGGCATACATTCACTCCACACTTTTTATTATGCTTAAACGCTAAAATTGCAGAACTTCTAAAAAAACCTGAATACACGTCTTGTTGGTGATGATGGATTACCTATCCCAAGAACGTTTCAAGTATCAACAAGTTGATTTTAATAGCAGAATGAACTGAAACCAATGGAGGTCTGGAAGGTAGGAAAAACATTTTTAATTCACCGTTCCAGTAGTATGCTTTGGGAAATGATTGACAGTAACGTTACATGTATGAAAATTGAATATATTAGTCTCAAACATGCAAAATGGATGGTAAAATCTTGTTTCCAAAACCAGTATGGCTGTGAATAAATATTCCTGGGTACAAAACAACAAGGCTTAATTTGCCAACCAAAGGTCAAAGGTCTCAGTGACAGATCGATGGATGGTTGCTATTTGCTGATTTTGCTAAATGGCCCATTTGTCTATCATTTGTTGTGTTTAGCCCGTATACACTGTGTGATTTGTTCTGTCTCAGACCAAAGATGACCCATGTGAGAGAATCGTGATATCTTTGGTCATGGCTCCAAAACGGCGGTCCTACATCGCATCTTGAGAGAGAGGTTCAAAGATGGTCGTTGTAACGGTCCTGCGACCAAAGATAACCTATGACAAAATTCTGACAGAGTCAGAAATTTAGGACGTTGCTATGACCTGTCTACTAACCAACCAATAGGAATGCAGCGTAAAATGACGCACGGGTCAAAGTGATGCTGTTAATGCCGTTATGAATAAAAGTTGGTGGAAAAAACAACAACAACCTGAAGAAATGGAGGCAAAAACGTGTGAAACGGAATTGGTGGGAGTGTAACAAAGAAGAGTTGTGACATTAAATATTATATACGACGTCTCCTTCAGCTGTCACAGTGTCCGTTACCGTGTCCACTTGTAGATGGACGCAGCACAGAGAGCTGCGTCCATCACAGCTGAGTAAGGAGCCGGTCCACACTCTCCTCCTCCTCTACTTTGGAGTTTTTTGATACACAGAAGACAAACTTTGCTTCTTGTTAGCTTCATTACTTTCCACAACAGCGGTGCAGATGGACGAGGCACCGATGCTGCAGATGCTGTATTTTCTTTCTACTTGCATCACAGCCTATGAACGTACAGTCTACACACATAAAACTCAATGTCGTACCCACGTTCATTAGACTCATGTCGCACAGTGTGGCTTAATGAACTTATGAGATGTCTGTGATCTTGCAGCGTGTAGGAGCCTTTAGGCTGATTCTTTGTTCTGATCGAAAAGCGTCTCTGTGGTTTGTGAAGTGTCCACTTTGCTCCACAGAATCTCTGCAGCCTGGTTTTGGTTACCAGGTCAGGACGAAGGGCCTGACTGTCAAAGCAGATGTGATTCTTATTGCTGTGCGAGTGGGCGGGCTTTCATGTTGTGTATCTTGTGTAATATTCCATCTGTGGAAATGTCTACTACTGGGGGTGTGGGTAGAGTATGAGAGCGTGTTTGACCTTTGTTGTTGTCGTCCCCGCTGTCCAGGCTCTGTGCTCCGCGGTGCTGAGGGCTGGATGGAGAGCTGTAGCTCTCTGATGACGTTTCACCAAATGTGTCTGGGGCAGAACTCCCCCCTACAACAACACGACTGTTAAACACGTATTTCTTCAACGAAACAAGCTGAAGCTTAGAGTCCAGCACACGTTATCATCATTCATCCGACAAACAAGCTTATAGAAACAGACATGGAAAACAACTCCCTAACTTGGATGATTTTATGATAATGACAGATTGACAGATAACTGTGAATTTTATATGGCTAATTGTTCACTTGCGAAACAGAATCCAGAAAAAGGGAGGGAGAGATGAAAAATATGCTGTGGTGCACCAGAAACCAGAATCAGGATTGAGAACTAGTACAAACACCTGAACATTACTTTGGTTGTGCACGATGCACACGATTCATCTCAACAGGTGTGACAGTCTCAACCAGCAGGATAAACTTTAACCGGTAAACTCCCGTTACAGTCTGGTGTGATGTGATACATTACATTGATACAATACATTTATGATGACTAATTGATTCAATTCACCTCAACTTTATTAATCCCACTACCAAGGGCAACACACCAGCACATAAAACAGACAAAGAAGAAAAACAAGAAACATCATGACCATAACAATAGCAATAAACACAATAAAATTTAAAAAAGGCAATTAAAATGTGGTTAAGAGGCTGAAAAAAGCTAAAATCATTAAAAAATTTCACAGCAGCTGGAACGAAGGACTTCCTTAATCATTCAGTAGAACATCGAGACGTCACGCTACATGTACTTCTAAGACTGTTAAAACACCGGATGATCTTTATGTTTTAACACTGTGTGCAGCTTAGCTTTAGCTTCTGCAGTGAATCAGGGGACGGAAGCAGCTTTTCTGATCAATTTAGGCTGGATTTACACCACACACATGCGACCTGATCCTGATTTTTTGCTCACATGTGACACGTATCGGATATGTTTCCTGAAGATGTAAAAATGGTAAAAAGCCACATGAAATCAGATATGCTCAGATCTGATTTGGGCCACTTCAATATGTGGAAATAAATCGGATACGTATCACATATCCACCAATGCTGCTGCTGTCTAAATCCACAGATCAGAATTTCCTTCCCATTCTGACTCCTACGTAATGTTCTGCTTTATCTGCACATGATGATGTCAGCATCAATATGATGACGCTCTCTGTAAACAGAAATGGAGGACATGCTATATATCAGACATGCTGATGTGTGTTTATGTCCAATAGATGTGTTAGTGTGTGATAACAGGCTCCTGTTACAGCAGCAAAACTCCACCCCCTTCTCCTTCGTGATCGCCTGATGAAACTACGGAGAGATAAACGCTCACGCAGCATATCAGATGTTTCTCTCTGAATGTTAAAGTTTTAACTGCTGATTATATTTTTAAACAGTTCTCTCTCCACTGAAGCATTTTCTTTACATGCATCTCAGAAATGTGCGCATGCGCAGCTGCATCCTGCTGCTACAGGTTAAAATGTGTAAATACAGGCATCAGATATGAGCAGCTTAAAAAAGAAAATGTAAATATGCTGAACAAAAAGTCAGATATAGGCAGGAAATCGGAATTGAGCATCAAGACTTGTAGTGTAAATCCAGCCTTATTGATCCTATTTCTGTCTTGGTACTACGCAAAGCACAACATAAAAAGAACACGAGGTAAAATTCCTTGATTAAAAAAACAAAAACAAAACGTTTGTTACAGACATTTAAAGACCTACGTTTCCTATGAAAGAATAATCGTGACTGAGCCTCCTTAAGGAGGAATCAGTATTCTTTTTCCAATTCAATTTATTGTCCAAGTGTACACCAAGATATTTATAAGATTCAACTATTTCAATTTGTTGGTCCATAATCACCACTGGAGAAATGTCCTTCTTTTTCCTAAAATCAATAATTAGCTCTTTAGTATTTCCAACATTCAGTATCAAAAAGTTCTTGTCACACCGACTCATAAATGATTCGACCTGACGTCTATAAGCCGGGTCATTTCCATCACTAGGTAAGCCCACTAGGACAGAATCATCAGAGAACTTCTGAAGAAAAGACAAATCCTGGAAACGTACACAGGGTGAATAAAAAGGGGGACAACACCATACTCTGTGGAGCTCCTGTGCGAGTGATTGATTGATGGATTGATTGATTGATTGATTGACTGACCACAGCAATCCAGACACCCACCTTTCCTCCGGGATGACAGCGCTGGTGCCAAACTACCGTTGGTAACATGAGCAACTCCTTTCCCCTTTCCCTTTGCTTTGTCCCTGAGAGAAAGACAGAGGTGACAGAGAAGGGAGAAATTATATATATATATCTATATATAGATATATATATTTATTTTTTTTTTTAAACTTGGTTACAGTCAACAGATGATGATTTTCAACAATAAATAATATAATGAGCGAAAACGTGACAAAAACAGCAGCAGAGGAGAAAAACTTCACTCTGCTCAGTTCCTCTGTTCAACCAGCAGAGGGCGGTATATGTAACAGACCTAAACAACAGAAGAGGCTGTAAATTCTTCATCTGCTAATTCATCCAACAACTGTCTTAGATCAGGAGAGGCTGACCAGTTAGACATGAAGAGCCAAAAATAAAAGCATGCTGCTCCAAAGAGCCACAACATACACATGTTCATACATGTTCACAGATGCATGGATAGAACACAACAAGTTTATGCTGCACACAGTAAGCCCACTTTAAATAACAATACATTTATACTATTTTGAAAAAAAACACACACACAAAAAAAAGATTAATAAAAATTAGCACCACATTAATGTGACTTAATGCGGCAAATATCATGCAGCCATGTTCATAAATGTCTGTTAGCAGCATCTTTTAGTGTCTTCCTTTACAGAGGCATTACTACAGTATTTCCTTATTTACATGACAGGAAGTGACTCATAAAAACACACTGACACACTAAAATGAAGACATTTCATTTGGTCTTAAATTTCAGTATGAAATCTGATGATGTTGTAAACTTTATTTGCCTCACATGTTCACAGCCTGCCTCCAGGAACACGAGGCTTTAAAGGACCATACCACCCATTTTTCATAATATATTCAATTTTCATACACATAACGTCAATCATTTCCCAAAGCATGCTACTGGAACAGTGAATTAAAAATGTTTTTCCTACCTTCCAGACCTCCATTGGTTTCAGTTCATTCTGCTATTAAAATCAACTTGTTGATACTGTAAACGTTCTTGGGATAGGTAATCCATCATCACCAACAAGACGTGTATTCAGGTTTTTTTAGAAGTTATGTAATTTTAGTGTTTAAGCTCAATAAAAAGCGTGGAGTGAATGTATGCCTCCACCGGGGAATATAGTCCCAAAAGAAGACCTGCGTTTATGGAAAAATTTAAAGGACCGTGACTTCATAAGGCTGTGTAACTATTAGCAGGAGAAACATGGATTTTTAAGGTGGGTGTATCACTTGAATATTTGATTTTGAAAGATTAAGAGATTTTGCAAAATATGAGGAAAGCTGAAATACGATTTTATCCTTTGTGAAATAATTGTCAGTAACATTACATGTATAAAAATTGAATATATTAGGCTCAAACAGGCAAAATGGCTGGTATCATCCTTTAAAATTGAATGACTGATTTTAATGACAAAAAGGTTCCTGATTCATCTGTTGCACAAACTTCTAGCTTTACTTATGCTACTAGTGTTCAATTAAAAATTTGACTCTTTAAAAGCTATTTTTTTAATGTCATGAATTGATATTGGAATCATTTAAATTTGAATCACAATTAATTGAAAAATAGATTTTTTTTCCTACCACCCCTAACCTTCCCTGAAGAAAGAAACTCACATTTGCTATATATTTCACTCAACAGTTTAATATGCAACACTGCGCTACAATATGCAAAGTTAGCTTCCATAACTGTGATAAAATGCAGAATACCTGTCTGCGGTCAGGACTCTGCTCTTGGTTTTGGTGACTGGGTGGCTTTTCTTCTCACCGTCCTGGTGCTGTGAAGAGGACAAACATTCACAACATGTCATGTTTCATCACAAACCTGTTACAGCAGCACTAAGTATCGGAGAATTCCTCAAAGATTTTGGTGATTACCATTTTTTCCCTACAACTATTTATTTTTGTTTTTCTCAGTTAACCCTCTGGACCCCAAGCACTTTCTGGGTGGTTTTTGCTCCTGTCACATTTTTATCACTGTGGCTCATTTTTGACTGTAGCTGCAAGTCCTGCAGCTCTATGGAAGCAGCACAATCATGGCTATATGTAGGAAGAACTCAAAAATGTCTTTTGTGCAGTATAACACAGTTAAAATGTCATAAATCATAAAAAAAGAAAAAA
>VXCM01004199.1:61786-73234 GCA_014773175.1 Lucifuga dentata
TTTTTTTTTTTTTTTTTTTTTTTTTTTTTTTTTTTTTTTAAATTGTTTTTTACTAATTTGGAAATAAATCCAAATTGGTTATCTGACCCCCCGAGCCTTGCTGTAGGGCTGGGTGATATGGCCTAAAAATAAAAGCTCAATTTATTTTCAGTCGATTCTCGACTTTAATCTTGAGTTTTCTCTAAACTAAAAAAGAAACTCCAATACAAAATTCAAATAAGTATTTTATTTAATAAAATGATAAAAAAAAAACCAAACAAATAATAATACTTTTAAATAAAATTGTCAAGCTTTCTAACCAAAAACTTTTAAACTAAAAGGTTTTTACAGTGATGTCCAGGTTCCTGTGAGAACACCAGCCTGTCTGCTGCCTCTGGCTTGATGCTCTGACATGTTACAGTATTCCACGTATGAAGACTGTCTGATCGGACGCCATGACGCTGGAACATAATGCAGTAACATCATTTGCTTTTTCGTTGCACCTTTGACTGCAGATCTGCATCTTGCAGGCTGCATTGCTGTCGCGTGTTTCTGTCACAGCTGCTGAAATACATTTGAAGTGCTGCTACTTTTAGTAGCTGCAGCTCCTGAAAGCTTTACAGGCACGCTGGTTTTCTCCTCACCATGAAGAAAAAACAAACGACTGATGTGACGTTTCCTTTCTTAGAAACGAGCTCATCTTCAGTGTTTATTGCATCTTGAAGCTTGTCCTGCTGCAAGCTTCATGGGCGAGCATCAACAAATGGATGGGCTTGTTTAACAGGGAGCGACCTGCTGCCGCATTTCCTGTTAAAAATAGTTAGCAGGGTTTTTATATATATATATATCTCTCGATGTGGCGATTCAGCCATTTTACACATTGTGTCAAACATAAAATTGAATTAATCAATTAAATCGATTTATTGGCCAGTCCTACCTTGCTGCCATGTAAAATGCCATTCTCCTGCATGGCCAAATGAACTGCAGCCAATCATAAAAGCGTAACTTATCCTAACAGACACAACGGAGTCAGCGACACATCTGTCAGCAGAAACACGTGAGCACCCAAACGAAGAACAAACAGCTGTGTGGCTGTCTGATACACAGCTTATTTTATTAAGATGGAGATGAAAGCAAGAAACGGTGTGTGTGAGAGGAGAGAGAGAGAGAGAGAGAGAGAGAGAGAGTGTGTGTGTGCATGTGTGCCTACCTCAAAGTTGTATTCCTCGTCTCTTCTGGCTCCAGAGATGCTCCTGAGCATAATTCTCTCTATGTGCAGCACTGCAACGCAGAGAGCAACAACACGCTTAACTCCTCAGCGTGTTAAAAAGCCACACATGCATTATCAACTGAGCAAACGTTGACATCTTATTCACTTACTAGCATGTGACTACCATATTTCTAAAAAGTACAAAAGAAACTTTACGATCAAACAATTAGGAAAACAGATCAAATATATATTAATTTCATCTACCTGACTTTGTTCATCACAGATGGTACTGCTCATTGTCAGTTTTATGATTCTGGCTTTACCTATATGCTTTTTTATGCCTTTCATGGCTTCCTTTCAGGGTTTTTTTTTTTTTTTTGCATTTAATCTCTAATGAAGTAAAAGATGACACTATTCCTATAAATAAATCTAAAAGCCAGTCTTTAAATTTAGAACATTGTTTTATTGAATGAACACTAACGGCAGAAGTGTAACAGCTGCAACTGGTCAGGAATCCCATATGAACTTTTCCCAATATCAACATTTTCATTTTCCATTACTAATGCCAACATTCAGCTGTCTCAGCCTGTCTTTGTCTCTCTCTGCCTGCTCTTCATTTGCATATTCCCAATTTAGCATTTGGGCAATTTGACTTTTTTGCAAATGAACGCCAGGTATGTCTAATGACCACATATGCCAATTTAACCAATACACCTGTTCTATGACTTCTAACAGTGGAGTTTCTGTAGTCCCTGTGTGCAGTGGACAGAAAATCTATACACCCCATTTAACAATTTTGACATTTTGTTCAACTAAATCCGAGAATTAAATTGCAACAAATCCAGATTTTTTCTTGCTAATCTGCACAGAATACTTAACAAAATGAAAAATTAGCTCTAAAAAGTTTCTTGCATTAATTCAAAATAAACAACTATAATATCTATCTGTTAGATAACCCTTTTAAAGGACTATACCATCCATTTTGCATGTTTGAGCCAAATATTTTTAATTTCCATACATGTTACGTTACTAACAATCATTTCCCAAAGGATAAAACCGTATTTCAGCTTTCCTTCCTCCTAACCCTACCCCTGCATAATCTCTTAATCTTTCAAAATCAAATATTTAAGTGATACCACTTTAAAAATCCATGTTTCTCCTGCTAATAGTTAAGCAGCCTTATGAAGTCATGGTCCTTTAAATTTTTCCATAAACACAGCTTCTTTTGGGACTATATTCCCTGGTTGTAGGCATACATTCACTCCACGCTTTTTAAAACGCAAAAATGCTAAAATTACATAACTTCTAAAAAAAAAAACAAAACCTGAATACACGTCTTGTTGGTGATGATGGATTACCTATCCCAAGAACGTTTCAAGTATCAACAAGTTGATTTTAACAGCAGAATGAACTGAAACAATGGAGGTCTGGACGGTAGGAAAAACATTTTTAATTCACTGTTAAAAGGTAGACAGCTTATTATAGGGTGGGTTAGTTCAGCGTAAATCAATTTATGGAGACTTGGGACGCACTTAAGGTACATAGTCCATGACAGCATCTATGGACCAATCAAAACCATTCTTTATGTTTAGACTAATATAAACCAAAAATAAATAGAAATAGGAATTCCTGCAATAAGATGGCCCTGCTTTGCAGTTAAAACCTGTTATAACAGATTCCCTGCTTCATGGTGGAAACCTGTTCATTTGGCAGGTAGCCACCCCTTCCCTTGTTCAGTCTTTCTTCTAAAAAACTTTGCAGGTGTAAATCACTGTGATGATATTGTGGATCAATCCTTGTCAACCCGTGTTTCTGAGTTGTATCTACAAAAGATTATGTGTATTATCACGTATGTAGTGTGTCTACTCACCGTCTCTCTGAGCTGCTCGCCAGCTGGAGCGTCTGCTCTGACATGGAGGATGGGAGGCTGTACCAAGTGCTTTTGGGCCTGTCAGCTGCTGGAAACCAAAGCCATGAAAGTTACTCGCTCATTTTGGAAGAAATAATGCCATGTGTTTGTTCATTTGCTCATTTTCTCTCATATCCTCCATTGAAACAAATGGGAAGCAACAGTTAATACACTATATTGTATGGACAAAAAAGATTCAACAATCCCTTTAAAGAACCGTACCACACATTTTGTATGTTTTAGCCTTATACATTCAGTTTTCATACACGTAACGTTACTAACAATCATTTCCCAAAGCATACTACTGGAACGGTGAATTAAAAATGTTTTTCCTACCTTCCAGACCTCCATTGGTTTAGTTCATTCTGCTGTTAAAATCAACTTGTTGATACTGTAAACGTTCTTGGGATAGGTAATCCATCATCACCAACAAGACGTGTATTCAGGTTTTTTTAGAAGTTATGTAATTTTAGTGTTTAAGCTCAATAAAAAGCGTGGAGTGAATGTATGCCTCCACCGGGGAATATAGTCCCAAAAGAAGACCTGCGTTTATGGAAAAATTTAAAGGACCGTGACTTCATAAGGCTGTGTAACTATTAGCAGGAGAAACATGGATTTTTAAGGTGTGTGTATTGCTTGAATATTTGATTTCGAAAGATTAAGAGATTTTGTAAAATATCAGGAAAGCTGAAATACGGTGTTGTCCTTTGGGAAATGATTGTCAGTAACATAACATGTATGAAAACTGAATATATTAGGCTCAAACATACNCCTTTGGGAAATGATTGTCAGTAACATAACATGTATGAAAACTGAATATATTAGGCTCAAACATACTAAATGGGCGGTATGGTCCTTTAAAGCTGTAAGTAAAAATGACAAATGTCAGATTTTTCAAATGTTTTGGCAAAACGTTAATTATTACGATGCTCCATTTTCATTTCTGACACAATATGAGATGTTACGACAGAAAGGCATTTGAATAAAGTGCGTGACGTTTAATTTCTGGCATGAAGTTAGCTTCAACGACTAATATGAGCGAGAATAGAAATGGTGCTGCTGCGGCAGTAATCTACTTTCCTGTTCCACTTTCAGTGTGACATGTAACAGCTGAACAAATTCTGGCCCTTTAGAGAACATACACAGTGTTTGAGGGCTTGTGCCATAATTCAAGCAGTCTAGGTTAAACAGAGCTGCATTATGCTTTCAGTACCTCTGGAATAATTATAAATGCCCTGAGAAATGGGAATTTCTTGTCCACTGCAAATTATAAGGGCATCTCTTGAGTTAACAGTCATCATAAGTATTAGACAACAAGGTTCTATCAAAACTAGATTGATGATATAACCTGACATCTTCTGGAATCAGCCATTTTTACCTCGGCCTGCCTAGCCCTTTTATATTTATGATGAATACAACATGAAACTGTATCAGGCCTGAAAGTTCTGTCCAGACTGGATCAGTGTTGAGAAGCTTGTTAAAATGTTGAGCTTTAATTACAGCACAGCAGCCACTAGTGCAAGATAAAGGCAGCGGATTTTTCATATATCATGCTTAAAAATTCAATTAAATCAGAAACACACACATATCCAGCCAATCAGGACATACAGTGATGAAGTGCACTGTCACTTCAAATTTAGCAAAATGTCATTATATTTAAAATAAAACACTTCATATTTACTAACAGAAACCTAATGAGCTGGAACATACACAGATCACCCATGACAATCCAGCTACAGAGCCCTCCACTCATACTGGCACTGCTGGTAAGTACAAGCAAAATGTGCTGTGAAAAAATATCTTCATATTTATCCTCTTGATTTTTCATTCAAAACATTAACAAAAATATAATCTTTAATTAAAGTTAAAGAAATTCCTATCATGAAACAAATACTTTTCTAAAATATACAATACATTACTATGTAGGGACACTGTATGCATTACTACTATGTACTCTGTGTGTAGTATTATGAATGTAACATTATGTAAGAACTGTAGCACCCTACGGGTAAATACTACATATTATACTTAGTGGCCAGAAAAATAGAAATACCTGTACAATTACTGCAATAAAACAGTTCTGCAATAAAACTACCTTATTTAAAAATGTTCAGCTTTTGTTCAGAATGATATTTCAGATGTTTTTGCATTTTATTATTGACTTTGAGGCCCTGCACTTTTGTGGATATGCTGTATTGCACTTCATTATCTTTAAGAGTGTTTCTAATATTTTATCCACCTCATTCATTTATATGGAGGAGCCAAAATATTAGAAACATGGTATAATATAATGCACTCCAAGAAAACAATTCCAGCCTCAAAAATGACGACAGACCTGAATCAGCACTTCTCTGACATGGTGTCAACAACTTCTACACATTAGTAGCTTTACAAGGTTAGTATGTGCATGACAATGAACAGGCGTTTTTATTTTTCTGGCCATCTAGGTAGCCAATAGTACCAGAACAACATAGTCCAGGCCTCGGTAGCCCTTCAACAAGAATATTTTTTAACCTGTGAGAAACACTATAAACAAAAAAATCTGTCCTCTACAACTGCTAACGTAATGGAGACTCCGGTGACTGAACATGGCAGAGTGCCTCAAGCATTCCGAAGTGTGGCTACACACTAAAGCCAATGAAAAAAATGAGCGAAAGGAGCTCAAAGGGATTTAGATTTGAGAAAATGTCTCCACAACCCAAACCTAGTGTTCAGTTGCACCTGAGCTTGACAAGATGAAATGTCTATTAAGAAAGAGCTAAGGCCTATTTACTAATGTAGGCCATTTGTAACATTACTACAGAATGTAATCAATTACCTGCTAACTACTGTATAATACCTAGCCTAAACTACCGTAACTGTATGATTAAATATACTTAGTTTCTCTCTAGCCAAATTAAAAAATACAAAAAGTATCTAATCAAAGACAGGGGTCTTCCACCATATACTGAACTTTTTTAACACACAGCAGAAGACATGTCTGGTGGTTTCTAATTTAACATGGATTCAGTTGACTTCTGCACAAGAAGACTTAGCCAATGAGACAAATCAGCTGTGCACCTTTAGGGGTAGAGATGTTCAGATCTTCTGGCCACCCATGCTCATGGCTGACGGCTAAATTTCACTTTGTAAAACACCTGTTACAGCAGAGTTGCAGCACAGACCAGCTGGGTGTTTCCATAAAACTGGCAGAACGTTGCATCTGAACACAGCAACGCTCAGCATTCAGCCCTGTTTCATGTCAGTGACTTTCACTGTATGGGGACATGTAGCAGACATCATGTATACATACGGACTGACAGCAGGACTAATGCTGCCTTCATGCTACCTCGGAACTCATATTTTCCCAACCTCCTACTTGGAAAAACGCGTTGGAACAACATTTGAAGTTCGGAGAATCTCGGATCAACATGATCTACCCCGCCTTCACGATGATGACGTCACTAAACATGGCAGCGCCCGTGGAAGCGAGCTTTGTGAATGCAAAATGATCAGCTAACAGCCGAATAAAGTATTTTTTCCTTGCATGACGTTGAAATAAATCGGTCCAAATATATCAGCAAGTTATCTGTCCATAGCGTATACTGTTTGCCATTGATACTAAATAATTCCAGAACATTTACTTCTCTGCACAAATGTGATTAATATCATTGTAACACAATCCAGCCAAACAATCCTGTAATCTAACTTTACTTTCGTTAGCATTTATTACTAAATTTACTTAATCTTACAGTATTATTGGCGTTCAGCTATGCTTTTTTTTTTTTTTTTTNTTTTTTTTTTTTTTTCTGTTAATGTTTGGCTGGAACGGTTTGAGTTTGGAAGTCGAAAATTCCGACTGGGAAAATCCGGCTTTCCGCTGGAACTGGAACGCAGCACAAGTCATATCCCTACAAATCTAGATTTGGCTTGTGTTTAACTGTTAGCATGCTATCCGGCTAGCTTACAAAGCTAATTATGTTAGCATAACCCTGTCGGCCAACGAAAGGACGATTCATATTAATATGTAGACATTCCGACACATGAAGTTAGGTAACGTTACAAATAAATACTTTACTAACATGGCTGCATACTAAAATTGTTTTAGTGAGGGAAGACAAGAGACTCAAACTGTCTTCTAAATTCAAGCTGGGCACGTTTTTAGCTAACTTAGCTTTACATGGCACATTTAGACTCACAGGTTCACTAATTATTAACGTTACCTTGGTCTGGGCGTTTATTCTAAGCTGACTCTGACGTCTTTCCTCCGCTAGGATCAGCTCTATTTTGTCGAGCTGCAGTCGAACCAACTCCCGCTGGTGGAAATGAAAAGCTGGGTGTAGAGAGGCCATGGTGAAAAGCAGCGCTAGCTGTCCCAGAGGTCCTGTCGCTGTCTCGGTCGCAGAGAGCCCACAGGACTGCTCTGATCTCACGTACACATCCCCGTCCTGACACGAAGGGTGAAACGGGTGGTGTTGGTCCCTGAATGAAGGATGGGAGAAGTCATCATTTTTGTAGAACAAGGTGGGATCTACATGGCTCAATATCCGAAAGAGTATTCCAGCGCATTCCCTGCTGTCAGATCCAAGAAGGGACAGGAAGACCAGCAGTTTGGACCTAACTACTGGATCAATCACGTCAGTTAAAACCCCCAACTCGCTTGGACTCTTTGCCCGAAATTCGAAGTCGCGTAAAACGTAGTAATCTTTTCTAGCGAGGTCCTCTAGGTACGATCCCAAAAAGCGGAGCTCCAGAGGCTGGCACATATGTAGAAGCCCGCACATGAACTCAATCCGTTTAGCGGGGTCTAGATGTAGGCCGAACCACTCAAAAACAGTCTCCTTGTCCAGCTGAGATGGACACACATGAGGTCTAGGCGACTCCTCTAATGTGTCGATCACGGAGGATGGAGAGACAGCCCTGGGAATATGTCGGTGCTCGGACTGTTTCAATAAATCGTCCTCGGCCGTTTCGTCGCCTCCTTCCTCGCCTGTTTTCATCCATAGCTTCATTTTCAGCATTATCAGCGCGACGCAAAAGACTTCAAAGTGTAAATAACGGACCAATATACATAATTGATGAGTTAATCTGCTTCGTAACGCTGAAGACAGACTATAAGCTTCTCATCTGAGGCGGCGACAGTACTGTAGTTTCAGCCTGAGTTACAGTCTTCTTCTCCTTTAATTTCAGGCAGAACAAGGCACGGTCAGCTCACTGCTGCCCCCTCCGGTAGTGGGTGGACTAAACCCAGAAAAAAAAAAAAAAANAAAAAAAAAAAAAATGAACGACTGAACACAAGAATGGCCCCTACTGGTTTTCATTGAACCAACACTTCTCTCTGGTGGAGAAACTGAGCATTGCAAACGTAAGAGACGTAAGGCGAGTTAACCATGGTAAATCTTTAGTTACTTCATCTTTGAACGCATGCTCTGTGGAATGTGTTTTGTGCCACAATCAATGAATTTTAATGATTAAAACTCACCTACTTAAAATAATAAATGACCACGCAGACTTTGGAGGTTCACATCTTCTATTAATAAATATTTGAGTTGAATACTAAAAGGCTAAATATCAATCAGTACTCACAGAAAAGCTAACATGAAATAATGAATAACAAAAACTTATGCAAGCAGCACTTCAGGTATTCCTCTTCCATATGTGCTCCATCCATTTCCATCCATTTTCTACACCTGTTTGTCCTGTTAAGGGTCACAGAGGGCTGGAGCCTATCCCAGCTGTCATTGGGTGAGAGGCAGGGTTCACCTGGACAGGTCACCAGCCGCAGGGCTGACACACAGAGACAGACAAACTCATTCACACCTACAGTCAATTCAGAGTCAATCCAGTTCACCTGACCTGCATGTCTTTGGAGGTGGGAGGAAGTCGGAGCACCTGGAGGAAACCCACGCAGTCACTCCACGTGATCTTGGAGAGGAATTACAACAGAACAAGCAGGTGAGTTTCCTCTACCACAACACTGTTGGTGGTATCAAAAAGAAATCACTTCTCATCCCACAAAGGCCGTTTTAAAAGACATAGGCGAAACTTGGGCAGCCCGCCCAAGTTTCTGAAGGCATGCTCGGGTTTCACAGGACGACTCAGCCTTTAAAACAATACGCGACCATTGCTGTCACACACACTGACACGCGCTACTGTTACTACTACAATACTACTAATATGGCTATACTTGGGCAGCCCCAAGAAAAAGCAAAAGCGGAGAAAGAAAAGCCAAATGTCCACCTGCTCAACAATCTGTTATTCCCATTTCGTCTGCATCCCACACCCCCACCCTGTCGACCATTTGAATTCTCAGTGAGGTTATCACTGGTTATTATATTATGGTATTATCATACCACAGTATACAGTAATGTTCTATTTGAGAGCCTCATACGTCATGTATACATTCGGTGCCCTTTTAGTAACAAACCCCTGTGCTTTGATGTCTTTGGTTATATTCAGTAAGGTTGCCCCAAAGTACAGATTGAAGCACTTAAATACTGTACATTCCAAATAGCAAAATATTTATATTAAGTGCTGCCAACTCAAATTCACCATTAACTGAAAGAATACAAAGCCAGATACTGTTCAAGAGCAAAAATCATTAAAATATTTAACTATTTAGAAAATAACGCTTTTAAAACAGTTCAGCATCCTTGTAACAATGTTTTTGTTACACTAATTCACTCCTGGCATCCTGAATAATTGGTGCCACAGTCATTTAAATCTTATACTAACTCAGCACTACCTGTACAGTTAAACCCCAAATTATTCATACCCCTGTCAAATTTAAGTTATTTTAACTTTTTATTTGGTGAATGGATTTTTTTTCTGCTCAGAAATGACACAAGGTGATAAAAGAATGTTAAAAAGTCAAATAAGAGTTAATCAAGAAAAGCAATGTTAATATCTATCTATCTATCTATCTATCTATCTATCTATCTATCTATCTATCTATCTATCTATCTATCTTTTTTTTTTACACATTAACAAAAAATGCAATGTCCAAAATTATTCATACCCCGTCTCAATAATCGATTGCAAAGCCTTTATTTGCGATCACAGTTTCCAAACCATTCTTGTAATTGCTTATAAGCTTTTTGCAAGTATCCACAGGAATTTTTTGGACCACTTCTCTTTTGCATAAGTTTCTAAGTCTTTGAGGTTGGAAGGCTTCCTTGTTGCCATCACTTTTTTTTTTTTTTTTTNTTTTTTTTTTTTTTTTCTTTTTAGCTTCCTTCATACGTTCTTGATTAGGTTCATGTCTGGACTCTGGCTGGGCCACTCAGCCTTCCAACCTCAAAGACCTGGAAAATTATGCAAAAGAGGAGTGAGTGCCTGAGAAAACAGGGAGTGTCACCGCTCACACACACACACACACACACACACACACACACACACACACACACACACACACACAGGTGGTTTTAGTAAATGCAGATGGGAGGGGCTCTGTAGCTCCAGTTAGTTTCTGTTTTGTGTGACAAAAGAAGGAAGAAGCAGCCTTTAGAGTTCAGACTCCATTTAGATCAGAAGACAAACAAGAAGTCCAGAGGCAGGGTGAGTGTCCATACATTCTTCTTATTTTACTGTCTCAGTCTGTCAGTAAAAACGTGTGTGTATCTGTGTGTCAGTGAACTTATTCAGATTGACTGTAACATGAGCTGTTACAGGAGCTAAAACAAGGCTACATGCTGTTAAAATGATCCAGTTGGCTTCAAATCAGGTTTTAAATGAAGTACAATGGTAGACTGATGCAGAAACTATTTTTATTGATCATGTCTGTTATGTTGTTGTTGTCTGAGCTGTTATGGAGCATTTTCTTAGTCATTGTGTTACGAAAAGTGGAAAAAGCATCAGAGTGTCAACATATTAAAGCAGCTTATCACTGTTCATTTATTTCCATATCCAGCTAAATGAGTTCTGCTTTTGTACACAGAAAGCATGTTCACAATAACTCCTGATCAATAATCAGTCATCAGGTAATAACAGGTAATAACTATCAGATAATCTTTAACATTCCTGCTCTAATACTAAAAAGACCCCAATTCTACATATTTAAAGTTTTAATGGACATTTTTAATATTTTTGAATGAAGATTGAAAAGTGTGTGTGTGTGTGTGTGTGTGTGTGTGTGTGTNTTTTTAATATTTTTGAATGAAGATTGAAAAGTGTGTGTGTGTGTGTGTGTGTGTGTGTGTGTGTGAGAGAGAGAGAGCAGTGACACTCCCTGTTTTCTCAGGCTTCATCACTAGACATGACCAAACCTGTTGTATGAGAACATTTTGTGTGTGATGAGTTTTTCCTGGTTGAAGTTGAGAAGATGAGTGTTTTCATGGATGAAGATGAAGATGGATCAGCATCCATCTGTTTG
>VXCM01004200.1:0-45527 GCA_014773175.1 Lucifuga dentata
ATTTGTAATGCATAATTGTTTACTCTCGGTTTTTAATGCAGCCTAGCAAGATCTATTAAGTTCCGTCCCAAACAGAAGGAAGCAGGGAGAGGGAAACGATTACTGAGATTACCTCTCGCAATCTCACTGAAACGAAATTTGCGACATGTGAGCTGATATTTGTAACGTGATCATTTTCTCTCGCACACTTGGAGGCGTTTCACCAATAAAACAGATTGCAAAGCACGTTCAGGGAGATTACCGAGAGGTAATCTCGGTAATCGTTTCCCTCTCCCTGCTTCCTTTTGTTTGGGATGGAACTTAATAAATCTAGCTAGGCTGCATTAAAAACTGAGTAAAAAATTATGCATTACAAATAAATATAAAAGACAAAATATTAACTGATAATAACTATAATAACTAATATATACTATAATATATAATAATAGATATAACTGATAATCTTGACACCATTTATTTAAAACATTAAAACCATTTATTTAAAATGTTAAAACCGTTTATCTATCTATTGTTCATTTTGGCAGTGAACTTCACTGTTTGTTCCAAGCTCTGAAGGCACTGAGAACTTTCAGTGGACAATGAGCCCTCTGATTGGACAGTTAGACATCATTTTCTGATTGGATAGTCCAAGATCGCCTTCTCATTGGCCTGTTGGGGTCAGGCATAAAGGTTCTGCACTAGTATTTTGAGTTTGTGTTTGTAACTTTAGGGTCACACACAAACTGTAGGAATTTTGAGCGCTTAGCAAAAATCTTCACGCATTTGCAGACCGATTTTACGAGTGCAAATCTTTTCTACAGGTATGCAAAACATTTCTACAGACACAAATCTTTTCTACATATTTGCAAAACTTTTTTACAGGTTCAAATCTCCTCTACACATTTACACCTTGCATTAACATGTGATCTGTATCCAGATATATTATCCAGATAAAGAAAAATGCCTGTTAATGCAAGTTTTAACACACACACAAAGCATTGTGATAGGAATCTGATTTGCCAGACCACATACAGATGAGGGCTTGTTCGCAATGTGACTGGATCTCAGTCATGACTAGCAGGACTAAGTACAATCCATACAGCTGGGATATTTATGGGAAACTAAAGTTGCTCACAAGTTTTAAAACATCACCCCGTCCCATATCTCCACCTTACTTGCCTGTTTACTCTCATTTAAATAAAGTTATTTTTAAATCAGGAGTTGTAGCTTTCTGTATTCCTGTACCTGGAAAGCAAAAAGCTTCTACTGAGATCTGATCACAGTAGAGAATCCTGATAATAATAACACTTTTTAATACAAGGGGTAAACGCAAAGCTTAACATTCAGATAACACATCCGGATACTAAGATCTCATTTTTGGTATACAGTGCACCATGTAAAAGAGGCCTGAATTCTCCATTCATAATTGTCTGTGAAGGTTCATCTAGTCATCCAGGTGGTAAGATGTCTACAAAGTTAAAGTTCAATCACTGGACTGGAAAAAAAAAAAAAAAAAATTGTTTGAAGCCGTTTTGCCGTTCATCAGAAAGGCTTCTTCAGCTCTAACTGTAGCAAGAACAGTTAGCAGCATTTATTTCCACAGGGAGACTCACCCACACCCATCAATCAGACAGTTTAGCCCCATTGTGGAAAACAGGTGTGGCAGTTTCACCTCAGTGTGGATTGTGGGGGAGGTTGAGCACAGGTACTGTCTGTACTCAACTTTAACTTTCTAGATATCTCCATTCATAATGATGAAAAGCACAGCAAGCACACATTGTGAATTATGTCACCGTCCAAATGATTTGGATCTTATTTTATATTGCTGTATGCCAGGGCATTTTTACATGTCATGCCATTAACATGGTTGTTCTTGTGGTTGAAAAATAACCCTGAAAACCAAGGGGGAAAAAAATTATTTGATAACTGGAACTGAATATACTGTGTAGTAAATTGTTTTCTGGTTTGGCAGCAGCAATGGCCCTAAGGATCAGGATGTTCCAGAAACGTTTTCTTGTGTGTTAAGTAAAGAAGCCCCAACCCATACTTCAATGTGTGTTGCACTGAAAGACTTTACTGTAGATTATCAGTATGTGAAATTTGTTATTGGTGTAAATCAGTGACTGTCATTCCTTAGGTCCATGAACACAGCATAAACATGAATGAATCTTGCCTTTTTACTTTTACAGGTTATTTTTTCCTCCATTTTCTGTCAAGATTATTTGACAAGAAACAATTTCTTGCCAGAATCTGCTATAATTGATCTTTATAGTTTGCTGCCTGTGAGCACTCATCACAGAGCAGGAATGCTACAGACCTTTGAAGAAGCCTGCATGATTTATGAGTTTGAAGAATATAGTATGACAAAGATGTCCACAGGCACATTATGGTCTTACATATCATAAAGCTGTAATAGCCTTTACTTTGTACTCACCACTGACTGTCTTGTGCATCATAAAATTTCATGTTACAGGTGAAAAAAGGGGAGCAAAACGGAAATTCATCCTGTAATTGTATTTCTGTGTCAGTTCACATTTTATTTCTTACTTCCTCTGTCTGAGTGTTAATCACTATGTAGAAAATGTACCTGTTATATGCTGGTTAAGTTGAAGCCTGCAGAGGAGAGTGAGAAACTGTGTACAGTTAAAAAAGATGTTGCTTCAAACAAAAGCTCTTTCAGTTTGACAAATAAAAACATATCTGTGAATTATGGGTTTGCCTTGTTTTCTTTAACATTATTAAAAGTGCTTCACTTTACTTTTGTCTCTAGGCACTGATTATTTCTGAGCAAGAAAAATCAGATAATGACATATTGGCCAGTTCTTAAATAAATAAATAAAAAATCAACAATTAGCCATTTTTGGCCAGCCTCAAATTTGGTTATTAAAGAGCTATAATACCTGCAATATTGATTCACAATATTTTACAGTTTTACATTTTTATAAACAATAATATTTATTATCAAAGATAGCAGTGGAGTAAGTAAAGAAAGCAGTAAATTGTGAATAGAAAAATTCACAAATTCACTAGACATTAAATTACTACACACTAAAACAGACATACATAGATTCATAAAAATGAAGCCTGTCAAATATTTATGTTACATTTTCTTTTTACATACCTGCCCACATATAAAATGATACCAATATATCTATGATAAGTAAATATCAACCCATAATATCAACTTCTCAATATATTGATCAGTTCCTATTTTATTCATCCTGCCCTCATCTCCCTCTGTTGATCAAGTCCCCACCTCAGTGCTTGGCTCTCATCTAGATGTTGGATGTTCACCTCGCCTTAGGCTCAGGTAACACAGGTATCCATAAAGCCCACAGGAACTGCAGAAACTATATAAAGAGAATCATCAATATTATATTGTGTTTTAAACTAATATACACTCCGTGCTATGCCTCACTTATTTTTTTGTTTCTGGCCTGTTATGCAACATTGTTTTATGATTATGACTTGGCAGCCACAGTGAAGCTCACATATGTCCAGTAACATACAAAATCTATTCTCAAACACCATTTCAAAGTCATGGCAGGTTTATATTCACACATAGACCAAGACACTCTAGTATTCATCATTTTCAGCAAAGCAAACATTTATTAGAAAGACAAGGTGGGACTTAATGAAAATAATCAACTGCATAGATTATTCCTGTACAAGTTGTACCATGATCCTTTATTTCAGCCAAACTGCATTTAGAGTAATAAAGTTTTCAGTTCAATATAGCCTTGAGACACAGCAGCCTCCTGACAAAACAGCTCACATTTAGCTGAGCATACAGCTTCTAAACAGAAATTTGAAATGATACAAGCATCCAATGTCATCACTAGAAAACAAAACCCCTCTCCTAAAACTTCTAACTGGCTCATTTGCAGATTGAATTTCCAAAGTATGTTAAAAATTTCATTTAGCTGTATGTAAAATATAATAATTGTGACATTTATGATTTTTTTTTTCTGTGTTACAAAGGCAGTAGGTGCTGTGTTATATAATATAGCACGATTACATAAAAAAAAATGTCATATTCACAATTGACAACCTGTACACTTTGTTTATTCTCTGACAACATTTTTCAGTGTTTATCATGTGTTAGAATAAATGAAATAGACTCTTCTGTAAACTGTCTTTCCAACTGAGCATGCACTGGATTGTGACATGATCAATAAGACTGAATGTTAAGTCTCAGTACATATTGCAATAATAGCACACAGACATATTCTGCATCACCAATGCCAAAGGGTGCATGCAGAGGTCAGCTGCTAAAGCAGAGATACAATGCAATTAATTTCCTGCAATTAATTTGCCATGATTGTTGTTGTTGTTTTTTCATGTACCCATTTTTTTTTTTTTTTTTTTTTTTTTTATGTACCCAATTACAAAACTATGTTTATTCATTTATGTTCTTAATCCTTTTGTGCATACAAAAACATGCCCTGGCCTTATCTGACTCAGCTAACACTAAATCCTGTTAATAAATTGTTAACATAATTTGATATTCATGGATATAAGTAACTGCATTTATAATTTCATATTCATGGATATAACTAACAGTATTTACAGTATATTCTTATCCAGCTCGGGTCTATGCCCACATTGTTTTACCACCAAGGTCCTTTCCTTGATTTCCTTTGGCTTGCCACCATTAGTTTCTCTCTCTCTCAGGTGAGTTCTTCCAGTTGAGGCAGAGAATCAAACTGTCACACAACAGACACACAACAGCAGCACCTGAACTGTTCAGTGGTGATTCAGTTATCAGAGTGCCAGTATGGTCCAAGGTTAATGCTCAGGTGAGTGAAGTTGCTTGGCAATTAAAAGCTTATTAGAAAACTATCAATTTAGGCTCGTCCTAATCATTTATGCTTGACTAATAAAGATTCTACATTCAAAGCAAGAGTCACAACCATTTGGTGCTTTAGGCAACTAAACTTTTGCTTTCTTTTTTGAAGAGATGTTTATGTGGAATTTCAACTGCACCAGATCAATATCATCAAACATTCCTCATAGATTTGTTGTCTAATATTGGACAGTGTGCGTAATGTGCGTGGTTGCATATCACCATTTTTTTTTTTTTTTTAAGTTGCATACAAATTGGAATTTTTCATGTAAGGTCAGGTCAGGTGAACATAATCTTGATTACAAAACACACAGTATATTATTGTATTAATTTGATCAAAATTAATATTACAGTACACTTCAGCCAAATATAGTCATGTCAGATTTGATTAAACAAATACAAAACAGAAACAAGAGAGATAGTAAGAGAGAGAGAGAGAGCTGTAGAAAAATTTATTATGAAGTATGTTAGCTGAGTTAAAAACGTGCACACCAATGAATACATAATTCAATAATAACAGTATTTATATTGTGAATACATTTTGCAAGGCAATTTCTACTTTCCTTTGAAGTACGTATTTTAATGAAACAGTATCACATTGTTTGTCATTTCCCTTTATATTTAGATTTGCATAGAGCTGTTTGGACTCAGTTTCCTGACCTTTTTATATCATTTAAAATTTCATTTTTCAAGCTTTTGATATGCAAGGAGCACAGTTCTATTACTGCCATCAAAAGACACATTGTATTTATTCTGGTGACCCACTAATTAAATTTAGCTTTGCAAACTAATGAAATGAATCACTGTATTAAAACTGCACCGCGTGAATCTAAGGTGCAGAGGCTGTAACACATAATTTTTACAAAAAAGTCTGCACTACTAAGAAATACTATGAAAACTGAATCAAAACTTTCATTAAAAATACTGTACATTATTACAAGAGATGTATGTAAAATACATAAGCATGTCACAAACTGGACTTATAAAAAAGAAAAATGTCCTTTATCCCCTAAGTGAAATGGTAGATTTGTCCATATTACTAATGAAATACTGTAAATTGTGAGAAAGGCAATATGTTTAGTGGGGCATTTCATAAAGAATCTACCTGAATGGTTAAAAATAGGAATACTGAACACTTTCCTTTTGACATTTTTCAACTTTGCAGGCATGTTGTTGCAAAGCCATAAATCTCTCATAATGTTCTAGACTACAGATATTAAGTATAGCATGTAACTGATTCGTAGGGTCATTTTTAAAGTTCAGACTTAGAGACAGAGAAAAATCGTGTTCACAAAGTGGAATGTAATTTTGACTCTCTCTCTCTCTGCCGGTATGAGCAAAGCTATTTGTGGACATGTGAAGGGATTAGATGTCTTGTTCCCATCAGGAGTGTGTCCACCCCTGTACAACATTATATTATCAAGTGAGCAAAAATGACAGCACTTGGATCAAATTAAATGCTCTCCTGCAGGTCCCACGTGTAACTGACTGACAGCACTGGAACAGGGCAATAAATGGATTGGTAAAGGAGACTGAAGAAAAAAAATAGTGGAGTGTAACAGGAGCTGCCTCCTACAGAGCAGAGCAGCTAAATTTGCTGAAATTGATTTTGAAATAATAACGTTCCCAAAGAAAAATATTTCTGGCCAAGTGCTACATGTGCTATAAATGTGTGTACCAAAAAAACATCACAAAACGACAGGGAAATGTAATCATTGGTTATGTTCAAGGTTATGATTAGCATACTGCACCTTGGTACCACAATATGTAACACAGTTTGCTTCTGCCTTTACTGTATTTATCACTGATTTATTGCCCCGCCCAGCAGGCACGGTAAGTGACACAAATCAAACACTAGTGTTGTCCTTCCAACAGGTGCTGAAGTAGAACTGGGAGGCGGTGGCCTTTCAGTTTTCTACAAATATTACAGGCAATTACTACAGGCGTATGAATAAAAAAGTGGAATCCAGAAGAGGAAAACGGGAAAAAAAAAAATAATTGAAAAAGAAAAAAAAAAAAAANAAAAAAAAAAAAAAAAAAAAAAAAAAAAATGCGGTGCAAAGAAGTTGCCAAACTCTAGAAAATGGATACTTTTGCCTGCATCGTCAGCAGGAAGAAAGGAGGAAAATGAGCAGCTAGCAAGGAGGAGCCACCGGCTAAAGGTAAGTTTAATTAATTTAAATTTAATGTAATTAATTTAATAATTATATATAACTTTAGTAACGCTATTATTTAGCAACAGTAATTACTGATGAAGCAGTGTTTGCGCGCGCGCGTGTATGTGTGCGTGCAGTATTGGTAATACATGATATGTGTACCACTGGTTATCTGGGTAAATCTAGGGTCACATACCGAGGTTTTGCCTTAAATCTAGGTAAAATTAGCCCAAGAAATCGCAGTACCTGCTAAACTTCAGTTCATTAGGCCTAGTAATGAATCCTCATTTGTGCACAGTTTGTGAATGAGCTCAACAAAATGACAAATTTAAAAAAAGGCCTAAGTTAATTTTGTTAAAGAAGAAAGATTACTTTTCTCTAGGCACACTGTCCGTTCAGTAATAATGTTTCAAGCTTTTGACTTTTTACCCACTTATTTGTCTGCATGGATCTTTGTGTGTCACAATGAGGGGTTTCAGTGCCCTGCCATATCGCTCTTGTTATTTTGTTTGTATAGTCTGTGGGGAGTTGTTGGCAGAACTGGGCCAGCCTTGTATGCACTGCTCACCTCTCTAATGAAACTTGCATAAATGTTATTTTGGGTTCAGCTGTACCTGTAGAAAATTCAAGTGGGACATAGATTACAGCTAAAAACCTTGTGAAGGCATCAAACTACCTTACATCATTAATTATTGAGGTCAGCACCAAAGCCTTTTTACATATGTATTCTGCGTTGTAAGTGTGCCAAAGCAATATGTCCTCTTCCTCCTGTCTAGCTCCTTTTTCTGTGAGGATATAACACATAAAAAATGGCTATCACAGGGGCATCTTAAGTTAACTTGGATCAGATCTGTGCTTCAGGTCAGGTGAATATAACACCAGCAGTATTTTCACAGCAACATGAAGATGTGTGTCTGTGCAAGCCAATTTGGCCTACATGTTTTCCCTGATGTCGCCTAGATAAGTCATTATTTCACAACACGAGAGGATGTCCTGCTGGCACAAAATGTTCTGTGTAATGGCAGGGAGTCCTGACCAAGTTGTTTGGTGCTGGTTATTAGTTTGTTTCAGCGAATAATATGAAAATGCGTTTAGATCTGAAAAATGTATATACTGTAATTGTTGTATTATTTTGCCTATTTTAAAAGACCATACTGGTGATTGTGCATGTTTGAGCCCAATATATACAATCTGCATGCACGTTACTGGCAACCATGTCCCAAAATAAACTACTTTAGCTGTATATTTTATTTTATTTTTTTCCTGTCTTCCAGACTGTCATTGGCTTCAGTTCATTCCAGTTTACTATTAAAATCAACTTGTAGAGACTTGAAACACGATGGAGATACATAATCCATCACAGTAAACAACATGTCTATTAGGTATTTTTAATCGAAGTAACTTTATTTAACCGGTCCAACACTGACCTGAATGGAAGACAATGTATGTTTCCGCCAAGGGATTTAGTCCCAGGAGGAGAAGACGGCTTTTACCAAGAAATTAAAACAATCATGGCTTCTACAATTGTGCATAAGTGTTAGAGGACAAAACATTGAATTTTAATGTGGATGTATTACCTGATCATTTGATTTTGAAAGATTAAGGAATATGGAAAAAAATAACAGGAAAACTAAAATACAGTTTTATGTTTTGGAATTGGTTGTCAGTAATGTAACATATATGCGGGTTGTATATATTGGGCTCAAACATGCACAATTGCCGGTATGGTCCTTTAATGCACTAGAAGCAGCAGCATAGCATAAGAGCTACAGGGTAATTGTGATAATTGTGTAAAAATACTTTCCACATAAATGTAAATAGTTTGTAAATAGATACCTAATACACAGTGATGGACAGATGATTAAAAGCAGCAGGAGCACTGAAGAATATAACAGAAGATGGAGAGATTTTGGTGTCTGCAACACACACCAGCAGTATGATGTGATAGTACAGATATACTGTTTTTGGATTTGTGTATATGGGGCTCAAGTGCTTATTTAGCATTATCATATATTATTTTAAATGCGTATGTATGCATATGTCGGTTTTCTCTGCGTGCTGAAGTAATGACCTTTACAGCAATAGAGTGTTGAAGGCTAATGAGATTTATAGAACCAAACAGCAAAAGATCAAATTGACTGCTAAGAAAATTAATGACGGAAAACAGAGAGTGGAATAAAATAGCTGAGTGAAATTACCTATTAACTTTCTAAACTTGATCGGTTCCAGTCCTCATAAGTTTTGCCTTAATAGCAGTTTGATAGATAAGAGAAATTTAATGTGCTGCCTTGCTTTGGCGTTACATCACTAATAAAAGTAGAATGACTTAGACTTTTTCCTTTTAATCCGGTATGGAGCTTTTAAGAAATCTAGGAACTCCTCTCATATAAAGTTGAACTCTAAACACGAACAAAGTCTGGTTGTGCTAATTTCATTAGAAAGCCCATAGAGACAAATAGATTATAGAGGCTAGAAATCTATGTGACAGCTTGTGAAGGAGCTAATAATAAGAGAAAGACAGAGACAAAGAAACAGGTGTGTGTTTCTAGACAGAATAAGAAGGGTGAAGTGTGTGTGTTTGTGTGTGTAAAGGTGAAGACAGAGAAAAGGACCTTGTCCTTCAGTGGTGTGAGTGTATGACAGAGGTGACAAAAACTTTGCAACAAACTATGAAAGATACATGAGCTTAGTTCTGCTGAGTTTCCAGTCAAGAGGAATAGGAGATTCTAGAGTCTTAAAGGACCATACCAGTGACTTTGCATGTTTGCTCCCAATAAATACTATCCGCATACAAGTTCTGTTACTGCCAACCACTTCCCAAAACATAAAACTATATTTTAGTTTACATGTTATTGTTGCCATATCCTTTAATCTTTCAAAATCAAATGTTTAGTTGATAAAATAAAAATAACATTCAATGTTTTGCCTTCTAACACTTGCGCATGAAGGTATGGTCGTTTTAATTCTCAGTAAAAGTCATCTTCTCCTGACACTGTATTCCTTTGCAGAGACATAAAACTTAATAGACATTGTGCTCACTGTGATGTTACTTATCTCAAGCACATATCGTATCTCTACAAGATGATTTTAATAATGTACTGGAATGAACTGAATCAAATGGTATCCTGGAAGGTAGGGAAAAACAATTCTGAAATTTACCACTCCAGTACCGTTTTTAGGAAATGGTTAGTAGTATTGTAACGTGTATGCAGGTTGTATTTATTGGGCTCAAACTTGCAAAATCACTGGTAAGTTCCTTTAAAGTATCTGCACAAAGCATGAGTGTAGATATGTGTGATATCTCTCAGTAGGCAAATGCTTAAAATGCTGTAAAAACATTTTGAAGGTAATCACAGGGCCAGAAATTTCCCACGTAATGGCAGTGGTGTGTTTACTTTCTCAGGGAATATATCATTGTTTGATAAAGGCTTTAAACAACAAAATGCATCTTTTTTTCTCTCATGGCCACTGCTTAAGCTTTTATAAAAGTGAATATCCTCAGAGGAAAGTTGGCATTGAGAAGTGTCTTGATGTGATGTCTCAAAAATCAGATTAATTATTCTCTCCCACCTCACTGTCTTCCTGTCCCTCTGAAGAGAAAAATGCTTCTAAGGCCACAAACTGAAGCACTGCTTCATCACCACTGACTTTTGATTGGAGTTTTGGGCTTCAGAATGAACGCGACTAAATTTTGAAACATATTATGGTGGCTGTTATCTTTTGTTGATCCTGTAGGCTTCTGAAATGCAGCCAGCATGTTTAAATTGCTTGTTTGTCTCCCCCAGATCAAATGTGAACGCTTCTGCAGACCCACTGTGGACCCAATTAGAATCAAATAATACAAACAAAAGCCCTCAAGGTAGTATGAGTGTGGTTTGGGTGTTTGTGTCTGACGTGATATTTTTCTTTGTTTTTGTTGCCTGAAGCACTTTCACTCGCTCACTGCAATAATACTTGGCATTTGGCCTTGCATTATTTACTCGTGAGACTATATTTTATTTATTTTTTATTTATTTTTATTTATTTATTTATTTATTAGGTCTGAACCTTATTAGATATATTCAACCTTTAATTAAGAACCTCTAGGCCAAAGTACAGTGGAAGATCATAACATCAATTTCATTACTTACTCTGTTTTGTTCTTTTTAAAATTGCCTATAATAACATAATGTCTTTTTTTGTAATTCCCCTTTGGCCTTCCTCTCACAGTGTTCCGGTGTATCTTGTACAATAATGGAAATCTCCAAGAGTGGACATACAAGATTTTTCATGTTTTCATTTGAACAATTTTGTGTTTCCAATTTCTGATAGATTGGACTGAAAAAAAAATCTCAATTCTGGAAGGAAATAATAAAATGTCCAAAAATAGAAACCGCAGGGAACTGCAGAGGCTGATGCTTGAGGAAGAGCCACAGTGTCACTAGAATGTGTCTAAGATTGGATCAAAAATGGCCATTTAAATATTCTGACTGATCATCTGAGTGAGCTTATATAAAACAGTTATTGATCACTAATACATCTGAAGCAAATTTAGTTTAAAACATCAGATCCAGATTGAAATTTACCACAAGACTGAAACAGGTCTTAATTTTGTTTGATGAATTAGTTCCTCGACGCGTAAATAAGGAAATACTGTCATAACGTTTGTTTGAAGGCAAACACTAAAAGATGCTGGTAAGTGGCATTTATGAATCAGGGAACATGGTTTGCTAGTATTTGCTCTTATCGACATATTAAATCTGGCGCTGTATTTTTTGAATTGGAGGATTTGATGTTCCTTTAGACTTCAATAAATTCTATGACCTTTTTACCATTCTCTCTTGATAATGTTGAAAATACATTGACCTAAAACAAAGCTAGATAACAGTTGTAATAACAACAGCCTTTGTCTCATGTTAAATTAAAATCTTAAAAGTACTGCAAAGTTAACTAGTTGCTGTTATTTTTCTTCACTTTTATGGTGTCATGTCATCGGGAGTATGTATTGAATGTAGTTCAAAATTTGAGGTCTATTAACATGCACCCAGTAAATCAAACTCACAAATCCTGAACAACCCTGAAAGCTTCGTTTCTGATTTGTTCTTCACTTCTATAACATGTTTATTAACGAGTGTTGTGCCAGCATCCATGTTTTGGTGTCCAGGTGAATAAGCTGATCAATCAGAACAGAGCTGGCTTTTGGGGTAGGAGCCTTTAAGACACAGTTCCTAAAACAGCCTATTTTCACTCAGTGGGAACACAGGTACTGCAGCATAGGAGAGCAGAAATGGATGAATATGTTTTTTTGCACATTAAAACATTAAAAATATATAGCAACATTGGTATCTGCATAATATGTCCCCTTTCTAGTAAACTGGAAGTACCTTAAAATTGTTCTTAAGCGGTAGTTAAGCAAATAAGCTTATAGTTTCTTTGCCCCTCTGAAAGGGATTATTTCCATTATATCTATTATTTCATCTACTAGTTTCTTGTTAACTAAATCTAGTTAGTTTATCAGTGTTTTTTCATCCTGGTCATCCAGAGTGCCGTTACTTACTAACTCTGCTCTAAACTCACCTGATTTAGCTAATCAGGTGAGCGTAGAGCAGGGAAAAATGGGAAATATGGAGCAAGAGCCACTAGTTTATATTAATACTTTTCAACAAGCAGTGTTATTTCCACATTCCTGAATGTCAGTGGGCTTGAATGCAGCTTCTGTCATTATATCACATGTATTGCTCCACTTTGCCAGTGGAGCAGTTTGCTCAGTCAGATGTAATTAAAGTGTTTTAATGGGATGATTCTGTCAGAAAACATTTTCCAGTGCCTAATGATCCTTACACCACCAGTAGTTGTCCAGAATGTGCATGTGTGGATTTACGTGTGTGTGTGTGTGTGTTGCTACAAAGTGCAATGATCAGAGTCAGAGTATGTAGCTTTGTGATCCAGACAGCATCACAAACAGAGCGGTAGAAGGTGAGGGTTTGAATTTCAAGGGGGGAGCTTTTTCTTTCAAATGAGCCACGTTGAGCCTGTAGTCTGAAAACAGAAATGAATGCCCGCCCTTTGGAAGGATATTTGAAGGGTGATATTGTTATCTAGAGGGTAAACATATTATCTCATTCATGATCAGAGCCCAGAGGACATTTTAACTGGACAGAGATTGAATCTCAGGGTCACTGTGATGGATGCCGTGTCTTCTACGCTGATAATATGGGCAACTGTAATGAATTTCCACAATGTAATTCAATGTAGCTTCTTGGTGTTTTTAATATTTGTGCTTTTCATTATTACATTTTTCAACAAATGACCAGAGGAAATGACTGACCAAATGAGTATCATCGGAGTAAAAAGTAAAACTAATTCCAACAACTCTATCAATTAATGTCCAGAAATGATAAAATAGTTATAGTATGAGGAGTTTTTACTATTCTTCTTATGATTAATATTCATGATTTTTATTTCACAGTACAAAAAGGGATATAACACATGAGAAACCATCCATAAATTGTGATTTTTTTTTTTTTTTTTTTTNTTTTTTTTTTTTTTTTTTTAGAAGCAAAGCTCTAAAAATCCCTCCAACTGGCAAGTGTAACTGTGATCCTCAATTTTCATACTCTTGACTAAACAGAAGTTCATGGGCTGCTGCTGTTAAGAATGTGTTGGTGCTGTTGTTGTATAAAGAAACTTTCTGACATCTGCACTTTAAGTCAAATTGATATGTTTTCTGTCTTTTCTTCTGCTGATCACAGCAAGTGTTTTATGATTTGGGGTAAAAATAAATAAAGAATATCTCATATTCTTGCTAAATTATGCCTAGCAGAGTATTTTATGTTTTCTTTTATGCACATGATGCCCAAAAAGAAAATTTAGACCTGTCATAAATGTAGAAAAATAAGCCAACACTGAGATTTATGTTTTTCCAAAAGTTTCATATGTAAATATATTGCCCCTGTGAGTCATATAGGTAAACAAGCGCTCCAGTCCTTGCAGAAATATGAAATTCTTCCAATTTGCAAGAGCTTTTTTTAATTTATATTTAGAGATGACAGATCATACTAAATTGGCACAAAAACGCAACGAGCCTATTGGGTCCAGCGTTACACTTCAGAGAGTCTTTCAAACCAAGCACCCCCTCATCTCTGCCAATGAAAGCTGCATGTCATTAAAACCTAATGCCAAAACACAGGAAGCGACTCAGTAGTTTCATGAAGAGTGAAAATTGTGACTCAAAATCCACATCAGGAGCCACGAGACAGAAAAAAGACATGAAGAGAAAATGAAATGGAAAAGCTATTGATCTCATCGGAAATCGCTGCATCACATGAAATATTCAAAATTGAAATGGAGTTCGGAGAAAGTAAATGGAGCCATGCATTCAGGAAATATTATCCTCAGCCTGTGGATGAAACATAAAGATGATTGTTGGTCATTAGAGAGTTTATCATCAAAGGGCAATAGATATAATTCAGATAATGTCAAAATGCATGTTTTTCCTTTTGTTGTCTACTGTTTTTCTGTGACAGAAGAAGACAAACACCTAAGTGTAGTGATTGAAAGGTACCTCATTCTCTTTCTATAGATACTTTCATATCTATAAAGACAATTTCTCTGTCTGTCTGTGGCACCAATATCTCTGAAACCTGGCACTGTATGAAGTTGAAATTCGGCAGGTTTATTGCTCAGGACGTGAGGTGTCGTGTGTGAAGTTGTTTGGATAAGCGGTTCTTGAATTGAGATGTACTGGTAAAAAGTAGTCCGTGTGGCAGGATATGCTCCGAGTATGGCAGCAAATGCTCTGGTCCAGTGCCACTGTCTCAACCCGAAGCCGCATAGCAAACAATGCTAGCTCACGAGGACGTGTAGAACAAAATTATGGCAGGCTGCAGTGCACGCCATAAAGTCTGGCTCGAACAGGCATGTTTTCAACGGGCCCTGCACTAGTGATATTTAAATCAATCTCTGCATAAACCTTTTATGCTTTAGTAGCTCACTGTGAGCCTAAAGGTTAGAGCAAGATTTTAAGTATTTAAATCAGTTACTGCTATTTCAGCTTTCCAAAAGATGACCAAAATGGAGAGACAGAGATGGAGAAATCAGGTGTGTCTTGAACCAGCCCTACGGAAAAGAATCTGGTGAAGCTGGAGAGGAAGAGAGAGGGGAGTATGGAGAAGGAAATAGAAAGCAGGATAGGACTGGGAAAAGGAAATAGCTTTGATGCTTGTAAACGCAGTCTGGTCAATCAGCAATCAGGGTGCACTGAAACACTAATGAGCAGTTTCAACGCTGGATTCAGCACCGCTGCTGCAGCTACTGTGATATGATAGTTAAATCACCACGCCCAGCCAAGATGAGCTCTTCAGCAATGAGCTGAGTCACAGTCATTTTAAGGACCATTTCTAAAAAATAAAATATTACAGGTATTTCTACAGGTATAAGGCCATGATCCCAGAAAGGTGGCAGTCACAGTGCAGAAATGATAATGATAAACATTGTACACACTCCAGTGTAAAAGACATTCATAAAGTTCTCAGTATGTTTGCGACTCGTGACAGAACTTTTCATCAAACAGCATGAACTTCTCAGTGTTTATTGAGATTTTTCACTTCTGCAATTTATTTTGTAATAAGATATTCTGAAGCTTTATTAAGCCTTTTCTCACATTATCATAAGTATGTCAGATGAACGGAATGCTGAAAAATCCAACAAGCCAAAAGAATTCTTAATATTGATCTGATTCTTAAAATAAGCAAAGCCATTCACTTTTCTCAGAATCGATGTTTGGGATATTAATGTGTGAACCTTGCAAGTCATATTTCAGACATTTTATGGTTCATTCTTGCTGAAAAAAAAGAGACTTAAATACTCAAGGATAGGATAAATAAGACCAATTATCTTAAGTTGAAACAGTCTTGTCATCTAGCCTGTATGGTTTATGATAAGATTATTGGATAAGAATAAAATCAGACTGAATAATGATGCAAAGATGTTTATAAATTTCTGTTTTTTCAGTGTATGAACTACAGTAGATGCACAATAACACAGTAATGTAAGCAGGTGGTGGCATTTCTTCCAGGTGTGCAGGCAAAAAAAGCAGCATTAAAACGAGATCCTGTCTGTGCATGTATTTACTGTACGCTTGTGTGTAAAGAAAGGATAAATTACTTTATAATGCTTTTCTCATTCTTCCACATGTAAACTAAAGCAGTTAAATTTTAATAAAACATCCTGTTGGGGCAGAAGAAGCTGATCTGCATTGTTTGAGCATGAAAATGGTGTAATGTAGCTTCCTGTGTGGTGACTTCAGTCCAACAACTCAACCTAATAACACAGACGATTAAAACCCACTATTCCACTCCAAATGGTGGCATCTGTCCCCGGCAGCTGTCCCCACTCGTGTTCTCATCTGCCGAGGTCACGCTACCTACTGCCACCCCCTCCCCTCGGCTGGCTGGGAGCCCCTCACATCACCAGGAATGATGCAGCTAGTGTTTCAGCTCAGGAGATGGGTGAATTATCTTGGCTGCATCCAGCCATCGCTCAGCCTCTTTGATCTACGTGCCCCATGTGTAACTCGAAACACTCAGCTGGCTCCACACGGTGGCGGCGGCAGCAGCAGAGCAGCAGCAACAGCAGCAGCATCAGGCCCTGGATCATGCATGGCCAGTTAAACCCTTACAGGGGTCAAACAAATGAGAACATCCAATGGGAACAAAATAAAGAGGACATCCATCACATTTAACTGATTTGTCAAACATGATGGATACACTAATTGTTCCTATAAATGTGACTTAGAAGTCTAGATTTTTTTCTAGACCACCTCTCTTCTCCTATTTTTACTTTGCGAGACTGGGCATCTACAACACTTTTATTTTCCAAGCTGGGAATTTTTATGTTTATTTAGAATATTTAAAAATATGGAAATAGTAAGAAAAACTCAAGAAAAATCCAGGCAGAAATTGGATTATGATACTAGCATGTGTAGCACCAACTTGCAACTTGCCAATAGCACCACTATAACAGTTAGACTATATACAACTAAAATACATACTAAAATATGTTTACTTTGAAATATAATGTTCCATTGGGATGTGCAAATGTATGGTCCATGGACATACATGGGTAAATTGCCCACAATTTATTTTTGAAAGCAGGCTGTGAAGGAACATATACTTCAAAACAACGTGCTAATATCAGGTTGATTAGAGAAGCAGTTTTTCAAGAATATAAGAATAAATGGTTATGTGAGATTTGGCATAAACCAAAACTCAGAACATACCGTCTATTAAAAACTGAATACTGTACGGAGAATTATGTCAAATTTAATTTATCTAAAAGGAAGAGATCTCTGTGTGCTCAGTTAAGAATGGGAGTGTTACCTCTACATTTTGGAAACAGGTCATTTTGTGTGTACTGAAGAGCAAAACAGACTGTGCTCCCTACATGAAGTTGAAAATGAAATTAATTTTGTTCTTTATTGTCTATCCTGTCCCAAGAACTAGTGAACCTTGATGGATGACTATAATATTCTAAAAAGTATGCGTGAAAGAAATATTTTTTTTCATTTGCTGATTATGTGGAGAAAGCATGGAACTTGAGAAGACATGCACTATATACCAAAGAAGACTGTTTGCAGTGGGTTTGTTTATGGAACCGGAAATGTTATGTTAATATGATTGTGTCTTGTAACCCCATGTGAGGTGGGCCATAAGATACACACAAATAAAGATTCATTCATTCATAATGGTGCCCAGAATATGTTCTTAATCAACAAATTGACAACACATGGATATTAAACACATCTTAACATCTGCAAAATGTTTACTAAACAGTGTTTTTCAATATGTGCATGTGTGGTTTTTAGGGCAGAGCTGCATTCACACCAGTGTCACATACAGGTCACTCATAAATGTAAATTTAAAAATATAAACCTTCAAGACAAAAAGATCAAATCTGACTAAAAAAATCAGAATTGAGCATTAAGACCTGTAATTTCAATGTATAGCTTAAGTAGGATCACTGTTTGTTTTTATCTACAGATAAATAACTGGCAGGTCACTCAGACAATTTTCTCTTCACTTCTTTTAGTGAAAGCATTTCTCACCCCTAAGTGACCTTGTTTACAGTAAACTACAATGAAAAGTGTCTTGGAGCAGTGTCTTTTTGGTGCTTGAGGATACAATCTATTTTTAAAAAATTTTCTTTAAAATAAAAAAAAATCTGTGAATATCTGTCAGAACCAAAACCAATGAACTTTAAATATATAGTGTCTCCAAGTATCCAAGTGTAGCATATTCACAGTAGTTGTTGTTTTGTCTGTTTTACCCGGTGGTCTAATTTTTGCTCATCAAGTTGTTTGTAGACAGTGTTGACACTGCAGCTAACAAGGATAAATTTGGTACTGGCCAGTTTTAGTGTGAGTTTAATGGCGCCCTTGTGATATGTTTGTTGTCTGTGTGATCTTTGTGTGCAACAACTACAGTAACTCACAAGGGGAAATTTGGAAAGCTATCAAGAACTGCATCTTTGGGCTGTAATACCATTAGTATTTATTAAAATGGAAATTCTATTATACACCTAAATGATGCAGTGTATGCGTGTATTGATGTGCTGACTGTTCCTTCTTTCCAGCTTGGCAGAAATACACTCGAGCAGCTGAGTGGCTTTTTCTTTGTAATTGTAAAGACTCTTTTACTCGTTTTTTTGCTGTTTTGTTTGTTTTTATATTCGCAATATTAATATAATATCATTTTGGGAGCTGCTTCCAAAGTTTCATTTTATTCACTTGCAATTTTATATACAGCACAGGGAACAAAATAAGAACGCTTTTATGCAGAGCTTAAATAGACAACTTTAATAATACAGTATGCAGGTTGTAGTGGATTTGCATATTTATTTATTTAGAGATTTTAATGCTGTAATAATAGTCATGTATTATCTATTTATCCATGTTGAGTCTTTTAAATTCTATTGTATCTTCTGCATTTTGTTTGTTGTCATGGTTCTGATTTCTTGAAGCGTATTATTGAACATTTCCATTCTGTACGTCATGAAAACCTGAAGATTGAGATAGCAGCAGGTCTCCAAGATAAATGAGTATGAATAATAATAACCAGACCAAATAACTATTTGAACATATCAGGCCACAGCTCCATTTATGATATTGAGATGAAAATGTCTGACTGAAGAACATTAGCATGCTGGTTCACTTAATCTGCATCTGATAGGGGATGTATGCATGTGTGTGCATTTGTACGCCTCCGTGTTGGCTTGCACAGCCACATGTCCATGTTAATTTGTGAACATGTATCTGCAAAGCCACGCGAAACGATTGTGAATCATCAAAGCTAGTAATCATGAAACCCAATTTACTTTTTAATGAGATATTTGTACGAGGCGGCCATTCCTGTAAAGCGACCCCGGTATTACTCAGATGAAATGTAATTGGGTAATTGTCAAAATGCCATGCAGCCTGTTGCAGCCACATATATCCCATTATTGAGAGAGCTGATTGGAAGGTGGTAGCAGCATGTGGCACTGTCTGGGATCACTCTGGCTCTATCGCTCTTCCTCGCAGGCCTGCATTAAAGGGTGTCTGTGAGGTCTGATAAGAGCCCACAAATTAATGACATTTTAATTACGGAGCCATTCTGCTTCTTTGTCTTTGTTTTATAGCAAGGACAGAAAGCTTACCTTTTAGGATGTTTACAGTGCCTCATCCTATCTTTGCAGCCCCCTCTGTCCTATAAAAGTCAGCATTTCAGGGCACACAATGTTCAAACATCATGTTATTATCAATTCAGAGGGAAAAATGGTCTCTGCTGGTATCAACTGAGAGCTTGTGGGAAACAAGTGTGACATAAGGATAATTGCTTGTTAACAAATCTGTATATTTTTTGTGACAGCAACCACATGCAGCACATAAGCCATCTTGTGCTCCCTTTTCTGTTATAATTTTTACACCTTGAACTGTGAAATTATTTCCCTGTTTCACATCTCTGAGTCTCTTTCATGCCATCGCACTGTCTGCGGTCTCTTGTAATCTCTCATTTCTGATAACAAGTCCGTAGTCTTAATTTACACTTTTCATTGCTTTAGTCTGATAATTACACAGAAATGAAGAGCTGAAGTATCTGTGAAGTGTCACTTCCCAGTGTTCTGCTTAAAATTGTTTTTAAAATGTATCCTCCATGACGTTTCTGAAAAAAACATAATTGCTCTTTGACAACATTAATTGGCAATGGTTTTAACAGTGCAAAAATTAGCACAGTTTGTGCTGAGAAATCTGTAAAAAGGAGATGAAGGTGGATTTGTTAGTGGTGTTTGCATTGCCATGGTCCTGCTATACAGGAAGTGTCCAGTTTTAATAATGACCACAATTGTTCCTAAACTGTAACCAAATGGTTTGATTGCCTAAACTTAACCACTTTTGTTGCCACTCAACCACTGTGACTGTCATAAGTGTTTATCATAGGAAACCAAGACTAAAAATGTTGATCATGACCAGTTTGAAAATGCAGTTAGTAATGATTTTGCAAATATGTTCAGATTCAGTATAAATGTTTTGTCATTAGAATGGTGATGAATTATTCCTGGCAGAATTACATAAAATTTCAGTTGCATGTTTAAGATAATGTAATGTCTGGTTTTCTATGAAATAAGGAACAATGAGGAATTAGTTATTCTTTTTTTTGTCAGGCAACAAAATTATTAGCATAGCATAGCTACAGCTTTGTGCTAAAGACTTCAGCTATCCCTTTCAGTTCTAGCCTCTCGCCTGCTATTGTCATTCACTATGCCAGAGCATAATGGACTCTTTGGCCAGTATATGAGCTGTTAAGTGGTCCCTTGTTAGTTTTCATCCTCTCATGTTTTTTTTTTTTTTTTTNTTTTTTTTTTTTTTTTCTTTAGCACAAACACTCAGTGGACTGAGGCTCTATTTTTGCCTGAAAAGTCAAGTGGGATGAATTATATCACCATACAAAACTTTAAGTGAAAATATTAACAAGTTTATGGTCTACAGTGTATCTGCAGAACTCTAAAACCAGTAAAATAATGGTGCAGAATGAGTTTGCAAGGTCCAAACTGTTCTTTTTTTTCCAATATCCTATATGTTTTCACACCTTTATTAAGAACTCTTTTTAATAGGAGTTTAAATGCAGTGAAACTTTCTATTAATGTCTACGAATAACTTTTTTTTTTTTTAGCCTTAAAATCAGTTTATTTAACCCCCGGGGTTATAATGTTTACATTTTCAATATTTATAAGGTATCCAGATAGGAAACAGCATCACTTCTTTTCTGTGTATTATCCAAACTGATGTATCCCGAATGCTTCCATCATATCTTCTCCTCTTCTGTATAATACAAGAAGACAACACTCTGTATCTGTATCTAGTGATTTCCCTGCAAGAATATTGTCAGCATAGCAGACATTTCATTACGACTAGAAAAACCAGATGAGGGGGAAAAATCACATTTGCATGAAAATAACATTAGGGAAATAGCAATCAGATGGTGCAGGGCCATGCTGAAGTGTCATCCTCTTGAGAAAGACCAAGGCTATATCTTTAATTGAAAACAGAAAGGGGGATAAAAACCTTTCATAGATAAGATGTACAAGAGCTTTCATCTTTTTCCCCTGAATGTTCTCACATTGTCTTCCATTCTTGCTGATGTTTTTCCTTCCACTCACTTCTTCATTACTTATTTATCTCTTGTTTTTGGCATAGACTGTTCTGGGATTACTGCATTGTGAATGGAATCACTATGAGCTGCTGTGTAACTATTTGATGCTGAGAGAGACAGACAGAGAGCGAGAGAGAGAGAGAGAGCAAAAATGCTAAAGGCTAGCTTTAACATGTCAGTCATGACCGACAGGAGTCTGTCATCCAGGGAAATTAATGTCAGTCTCTGCATGGGTGTAATGTATTGATTATCTTTATGCGGATGGTTAAGGATGCAGGATGCAATGAATAAGTTAAGAGTTAAACCTTTAGTTGAAAATTGTGCCAAGGTAAATTCAGATGATGTTTATGTGCGATGAGTCTTGGGAAATTTCAAATGCACTTGCTTGCTTTAGGAACTTGCTTTAGGTTATTCAGTTGTGGGATTAAGAATAAGATAAATTCATTGGTTTGGCATGAGGGAAAGTCTCATTTGTGTGCTCGACTATGTGTGTGGCTGTGCTCACAAATAAACGCCCCACGTCTCAGAGTGTTTGGTATATGAATGCTCTCGTGCATTTGAAGAGCACAATGAGCACTCAGCTACATTTCTAACATGATTAAAGAACCTTTCAAGTTGCGGAATCAATGTCCCAGAGTCGCTGATGCCACAGAGGGCACATATCATTCATCAGGCAAAATGAGAATAGGCTAATGCGCTCCTAACGAGCTAGCAGTGGTCTGCTGCGGTATCGCGTCGGGCCACATGGTCCCGTAATGCCGTAATGAGGAGAAATGGCCGAGGCGTGAGGAGAAGCCAAGTGGCAGTTTGAAGGCCACTAATTCCCTTCGCCTGCAACCAGAGATAAGAGACAGATTAAGATTAACAACGTTCAGCCTGTTGAAAGATTAATTATGAGGCATTTTGTGCACTTGCTAAGTTCGGTAGGTAGCGCCTTACAAAAGGCTGTTGAGTACATCCATTTGTGTTTGTGCATATATGTAGAGTGTGTGTGTATGAGTGTGCATGTTATGTCTTTGCAGCATCATTACCACAGGCAGGCCTTCTGTACAAGAATAGCATTCATTATACTACCATCTCTCTCTCTCTCTCTCTCTCTCTCTCTCTCTCTCTCTGAGCATAGTCTCCTCAGAGCCCTCTGAGTCGAGCTAAGCTTCTCTCTTCATAGGTTTCACATGTCAGCTATTTCCACCCTGCTTCACTTCATACTAACTCAGTTCCTCTCATCCTCCATTACAGACAGTATGTTGCTTTGTAGCTGACAGCACAGTATCATTATCAGTTCCTATCTGTCTCTATCTGAAGAAGTTTGGTTTGGCTTTAGTTTAGCTTGTTTCAGTTTTGCTGAAACAAACTTTTGCTGCTGCTCCTTTCCTTATTACCCTTTTACTTTGAAAAGGAGAATCTAAGAAATTAGGGAACCGAAATACTGATACTGTATGTTTGCAGAGGAAACACAGTCCTCATGTTTAAAAATGAAAACAGGTTTCTATAAAAACAAGTTGTAATTATCAAGAATCAAGGAAATAGAACTTACAGAATTAAACATGCAGTGACGTGAGAGAAATGGGTTGACCAAATCACCCTCATTTCCATAAAACTACCTTGACACTGAGGAGTGCGTACAAATTCCTACTACCAATTAATCTGCATCATTAATCTTCTCCTTCTAATTACAGACATTATCAACACCTGTACCAACTGAGGATAGTTAACACTTTACCTGCAGCATCAATCACGAAAACAAAGGAGGACAAACACGAACCTCTCTGTGGAACTATGGCAGACGTAGGCAGCTGACTGCTGAATATATCATACCGCTGCTGACGTTGAGTTTGTAAGTTTTGATCACTGAAGCAATTTTTATGTAGCTCTTGTTGCTTGGCCCAGAACAGAACAACAGATGGAGAGACCACGACTTTCCTTTTTAAGCTGTTCTCTGCCGTTGGGCACCAAAGTGCAGCTTCACACTGCTCCTGAGCCTCGGGGAGACGGAGGGAGAAGTCAGCTGTGGATGGGGGTGGGTTCTGGGCTATTTGATCGTGAACAAAAGCTCACACGAGTATGCGTGTCCCACATACACGTGTGCTCATATGTTAATGTGTTTTAAAGCACACTGACTGCAGTATGGGCTTGTCCAAGTAAGACCATTAAAGAAAGTTGCAGAAGCAAGTACAGTATGGCTGTGTTCAGCTGTGTGTGTGTAACTGTGAATATCTTAGTGTTCTTTTTATATCCTGCCTTCCTACTGCTCGTATGCATAATGTATAGCTGTCACCTGTGCTCCGTCTGAGTGAGTAACTCTCTCTGTATCAAAGAATTTTCTGACCTGGAGAGGCCTTCACCGTGCTAGGTTAGATACACAAGCATGAACATGTGGAAGCCTACACACCATGCAGTGTTAAGACTTCAGTCTAAATCATCTTTTCATTTTTAATTTATTTTATTTCAATTCATGTTTGTTTTCACTCTGATACTATACTGCCTGTGCTCACTATAGTTCTTGTAGTTTCAGAAATGTTTTGGTTCAAATTTTATCTTAATGCTTGATTCACAGTACAAGCCCTAAGCTGGACTGTGTTCTTATAATTGCACTTTGCATTTGAAATATTGCACCTTACACTTATACCTGCAACAGCAGGTGTGCAGAGCTTGTGCAGCTTTTGTAATTTGCTGAATTAAATCAGGAAGTGGGTGTGAATTCACACAAAACACATCTCATATAATATTGATGCATTCTTTAGCAGTTAAAAAATGTATGCTTTGTTATTTAATTTTTTTTTCCTGTAAGATTGATTTCATAATCCTTTCTTATTTTTATTATCAAGAAAAAAGTAATGATGCATTATATTATACTAAGAAAATCTTCTCATGTAATTAGAAAAAAATATCTCATTATAACTAAATATAAATGTTTTGCAACAAGAAAATATGCTGCAGAAATGAATGTCTGAGCAACTGAACAAAGTGAAGGAGAGCAGAAGTGGATCAGTTTGTTTTTTACAGATTAAAGCATTGCAAACATTTCAAAATTTAACCCTAAATGAAAACAAGAACATAGAAATCTGCATTTATGTCACCTTTGACACTGCTCTACTTGTACTTAGCATTGTTTTATAGGGTAGAATTTTACTTTAATTCATTTATACAGCTTTTTAGTGTAGACTTGTTTAGCTGTTTGTGAAGCAGCAAAATAATCCTGGTCGCTGTTAACTAAAGAGGTAGCAAACCTTCACCTTTAACCTTTCCTGCCTACATTATTATACCAAAGGGAAAGGAAACTCAGCATTGCACATTATATTTTATCATTAAGATTTCGACAGGAGAAACTGTTTTTCCTTGGTGCATATCTTGTTTTTTTGGCTCATTTCTACTGGCATGGCTACACAGCAAGAATGCTATTTATTATAGATGACCAGTTCCCAGTTTACCAGACACTTATTGTTGGTGTCCTTCTAGTAAGAGTGCTTGCGTCTTAATTCCTTTTTAGTTTGTGCTGTGGCAGCATCATAGTAAAAGACAGTTAGTCTATACACACACCCGGCAATAGGCATATTTTAAAAGCTTCCAACTACGAATTCTGTTTGTGAACAAACGAGACTTTACCTTATCATGACTCTTAGTGTCTGTGACAGAAAAAACTTCAGCCCAATTGTTACACATGGTTAGCTGATGCTCGAGGCCTGACTGTTTGATTGTTAAGCTTAAAAGCTCAAGCTTTAAAATTATCATATTACAATATTTATATTTTCATGGTTCTATTAGCCAGCATTCTAATTCTTTCATAATACATTGTAAAAACTCTCGTAAAGACAAAAAGTTTGGAGATTCTTGTCACAGCAGTTTCTCATAGTAAGAAAACCTGCACTTTAATCACTTTTTCCATAGTTGTGTAGATTAGTTTTGAAAGAATTGCAGTTAATTAAATGCTGGTAGAGCATTGTCTGTGTTCTGTGTCTCTTTATAATTATCACAGTTCTGAGTTTGTTTGTTTTTTGTTTTTTTTTGTGCTCTGTCAGTTACACAGTCACCAGACCCAATTGTGCGTAAATATTTTCTAATTTATTTGCTTGGTTTCAAACTCTTTCCTCATCATTTATTCTGAGATAGCAGATCCAAACCAGACTCCGCAGCAGTAGGGCTGTCAAAAAAGGAGTCGAAATGTGCACATGGATGCTGTTCAAACACCTGGAGGAGAGAAGAGGAAAGAAAAATAAAACAACCAATCTTAACTCAAACTCCAGGTGCTCTCACAGTCATTCTGAATGCTCCACCGCTCTGCTGGTATCATCACAAACTCATTCACTTACCACACCCACTTTCCAGCTCACTTTCTCCTGTGCACCTCACCTAAACCCTCATCAGCTAATGAGGCAGTGATTGGATGATGACTCATGTCAATGCCTGAAGGTTTAAGCTAGAGGTTTGTGTTTTCTCATGACTGAGTACACTATCTTCTCATTGCCAGAGTTTCCAGGACAACGTAACACAACGCGACCCATTTTTGTGACTGCTTTTGAATGGAGGCCAGTGATCCAGGCTCTGCAGATGGTACATTTATATTCATTTCACAAATAGTGCACTGATTCTGGAGTATGTATTGCATGTTATAGGAGATTTTCAATTGCATTTTGAATCCAAAATTCAATTAAACAAATCACCTAAGAATGATATGTAGGTGGTAGGTAGTACCAAATTGAAGCCACGAAAGCTATGAAAGTTAGAAAATATCCAAGTCAATAACTGTAAAGTTCCTTTATTGTGTTCTCTTGTAAAGTTCTGATCCATTTCCTTTTGAAGTGATGCAGTTCTGCTATTGTATGTCTTCCTGTGACTTGGAGCAGGTCATGGGATTAATTGCCTTGGCTGATCTTTCGTTATATGTGGGCATCACACACTTGGCTGGAAAGTCATAGTGTGAAAAGACTGTAACCCAGAATGAAAAACCCACATGGAAGAAAGAACTGAAGGAGGGTGAGATTAGACATCAGGAAATGTACAGTATGACATTAGATGACCTGTGCGGTGCAGATACTTCAACACTCTGCCCCATGCAAGATGGGGAAGATGGTTTACTTACTCGTGTGAAAGTATAGGAGACCTCTGTGGAGTTAGAGAGGGGATGGTTGGTAATCCACATCATGTAGGACTACAGTTTAGCATGGCAGCAACACAGAAGATAGGCATTTCTTCTTGAATTTAATGTCCCTTCACCTACATTCCTTCCAGAGATATATGTTGGCAAAGACTGAAAATACATGACTTAAAAGAAGCAGAATCGTAGTTTGAAGAAGTCATGCCCTCTATGTGATGTCCCATTTGTGATCACTTGAACTATATTTATTTTATTTTCAGTGTGCATGTTTTCAGTTTTGGGAAAAATAGATTGCATTGGCTCTTCAATCCAAGTGTTGGTTGGTAATCCTGTTTTCCCATTAACTCCTGCTAATAGGGATTAGGGCCCCTGAACTCAGCATCAATGATGTTAAAAGACAAACAGGAAAGATTATTAACAAATGGTAATGCCATTTGTGCTTATCTAACAATAGTTTTGACCCTGTTTTAGATTTAGCTTGTCCAGTATAACCGATCTCAACTCTGACCCGGTGCCTTGCCTTCTAGCATGTTCAATAATGCAGGGCCAGAAAGCAGCAGCGGGTGTGTGTGTGTGTGTGTGTGTGTNGGGGGGGGGGGGGTTTAAGAGCATTCCTCAATACTACTTCACTGCTTCAGCAAACACAGCAAGAAGGTGAAGGGATCAGACATGAAAAGGCGATCTTAACAAACTCAAGACCAAAAACAACATGAACAGAGGATGAGTCTTGATGTCCAAATAGAGAACTGAAAAAGTATTGACTCAAATCTCCCAAACTCTATTTTTTCCCCTTGTGTGTTTACTCCACAATCCATTGGAGAGATTCAGAAAGGGTGCCTTTAAAATCAAGTCAACCGTGTACATTTAATATCATGGTCAAAAAGTAATTTCCTCTTACCAGACCATCTGAGGTTTAGCTGGAGCTCAGTGACCTTGCTGATGAACTGAGCAGCAAGAGGACTTGGAGGAAAAGTGTTAATGCTGAGCATTGCCTGATGCAATCAAGAACCCACTGGGGCTAATCGCTTTTATTAGGTATGAATTTCACAGCATGAGATTGTCGAATGGAATTTATAATCAACTGGTTTAACGTAACAGGACATAACTGCTGTTTGGGCTGCAATTTAAACAGCCTGGCTGGATGATTTCTAAAGGACATCATCATTAACTTTTGGATCCATTTATTTTGTTTGTGTTCCATTAAATGAGTGGCTTGTTTTGGAGTAAAAATTGACACCTGAGCTCATCACCAAGAGCCCATCAAAGCTCTTTCCCCTTTCCAGACTGTGAATGTTTGAATTCAGTCTTTTCTCCATGGATTCGTCCGTCCATCATTCACACGTAGACCTCCATTTGCAGAGAGTTTTGCTTTGAAATGGTGATGACTTCTATCAAAAGTCACTATTCATGCCACTTTGCCTATTCATCCATTCACTATTATTAAGTCCGTAACCCATCCATTTTCAACATATTTTTTCCCCCTTTTCAAATAAACTCATTAACTGTAGCTTTTGTCATGTGGTCTCTTGATAGTGGACATAAAAAAGCAGGGATATAGTTCCATACATTACTGTCACAATTGAACGGAAGTTCAGACCTCTTCTATTCCACTTTTTGAATAGTGCCATTAAGAAAGAAGCAGACTGCGCAAAACAACATTTCATTCCCAAGATGTATCTTGCATGGCTGAAAATCTCAAATCTGAAAATGGAAAAGGAATCTTCAGCCCCACACCCAACTACATTACAGCAAGTCATCTAAGAAGAGACAAATATCAAGTGCACACGATATTAGGGGCACTTTCTTTGCTCGTAGAGTGCAGTAATGAAGTGAATGCTGGTAAAAGCCATTATCCACTAATGATTTTCTCTCATCACACCTTTGTTAATCACAAAGTGCAAAATGAAGATAAAGAGAAGCAGGACAGTTAGATATGGATTTGTACCTTTGAGACAGTTGAAGTGAGGGTTGTGCTAAAAACCCAATTTTACAAAAATGTAACGAATATCTTGCACATTCAGTGCATGCAATATTTCTTTAATGCAGCTGTCAATGCTGTTTGCTGGAAAAGGAGGTGGAGCTAATGTACAAATATGCATTTCTAGTCCAGCTTAATCAGATGTTCTCCCACTTGGTAATGATTCGTTTGAGCATGTCGGAACATCAATCACACGGGTGTAGACCAAAATGACTGCACCCAGACCCTTTTGAGGTAGTGGTCTCCTGTCACAAACACATTCTTTGTTTGGTTCATTGGTGCTTTCTGAACCCACTAAGTGATGAACAACAAAATGATCTATTGATCTATTGATTGATGTTGAACCAGAGAGGTAAAGGTGTGCATGGCTAACTTTAAGTAAATTACACCTTTGATTACATTGCAAATCAAATGGGTTCTGTAAAAGGACACAACATGTTTAAGGTTGGCTAGTTGTTGTACTTGCTCAATATGCAGTCCATTCTCCTGTTCAGCTGTCTGGAAGCTGCATGTCAGGTAATTTGAAGCAGTTTCAAGATGCTGTCTTTAGGTGCATTTAGCTTTGGCATTCTGCTGCCATGTGCTTGAGATGCAGACGACAAGGACCATATTCCCATTTGCTTGTCGTTATGTGGTAATAACAGCAAACTTCTCCTCATTTTGATATTCTCACTCCTGACCCCAGACATTTCTGACAATGATTGGAATGCCTTTATTGATATATTTGGATTTTTTTTCTGCACAAAACCAAACCAAATGTAAAATACATAAATAATAGGTTGCAGTATTTAGCGTAGTGAGCCTCCTTTGAACCAGAAAACTAAAACACCTGAAACTCTATTGGAGTGCATCTTCAGTGTGCGCCATTACTGTATATCCTGACTTTGTTGCAGCATAGTTACAACATGCATGTACTGTATTTAGTATATAATGAGTCACCCCAGTGTAACATTATGCAACACACTGCGCAGTGGGTGTTTTTCAGTGCACACTCCCTGGATAAGCACAGCATACATCCCCCTCCCCACCCACTCCTGTGTTCCTGTTTCTTTGATGAGGATCCACTGTACTGTAAATTGCATTCCTATGAGAACTGACATGAACTACTGATACCAAAGGCGCTCTTCATACAATCCATATTGTATTCAGTGTGTAAAAATAAAACAAATCAAAAACTTTTTTTTTCTTTTTGCTATAACAGGTCAGGAGAGACTCTGTGCATACAGTGAAGGATTCAGAGAGAAATAACTGCAACTGTCTCCCCTTTTTAACTCATTTATTCTTAACAGCATAAAGAGAGGAAAATAAGAATTTGAGCATGAGGTGTCCAACAGCATCATCTGCCGTTCACTGTGTCACACTGCACTTAATTACACAGCACTTTCATGCTAAATATCAGTGGAGGGAAAGAAAAAAAAGCGGGGGAGGGGGGGACTGTCAAAATGTATTTACAATTTTACTTCAGTATCAGTTACGAGAAAAATAAATAAATAGCAAGTTTCTGTCTACTTCCAGTAAAACCAGCTTGTTTCAAGAATTTTCTCCTGTCAGTATTAGGGAACGAGACAGGACAGGGCAGATTATTGCACTGAAATCAAGAAAATGAAACTTGATTTTAGGAAATAATTGAAATGATTTTATTTGTACTAGAATTGATTGAAATAAATAGATTTCCCCCCTTGTTTCAAGAAAAGTAAGATATTTATGATACATATGCAAAGTGACTTGGCCACAATTAACTATTTATACTAATCCCGTGACCCATTTTCTGCACAGAGGCCATTCACCATATGTTGTTTTTAATGCTTTTTATAAACAATGATTGCAACAGCAATATAATGAGATGAGAATATAAGTTCTGGATTAAAATGATGTTTTGTATAAGGTGGTCTGTTATAAAGACACAGTTCAGACTCAGGCAATCCATTTAAGCATGCGTTGCTGTCTAGTTCATTTAGAGGAAAAGAAGCCTTGTTCAAGGTCCATTAACTGTACAGACAGCTCCACCTGCTGTTTAGACGTTATACTTATTATCCACAACAGCTCTGTTAAGTCGCATGTTGAACCACAAATGGGGCAGAATGGATATGCTGTCTTGCATGAATCCACTGCAGCTATCTTTCTTACAGAGCCTTTAAATGCAATATACTTCCCGTTCATCCTTGTGGTAGCTGATAAAGAAGCTGAGGGCAATAATCTTCAGCAGAGAATAGCGTGTTCCTTGAAGTGCGTATAGCTGACAAACATCTTACTCAGTAGAAAGCATGAGTTCATGATATATCATAACATGTACAGCCCTAAACGGTTGGCTGCTTAACCTCTCTCCCACCCCTCTTTGTATTCTTCCCCCTCCTTAATGCTCTCTTCATCTCTTCATCTTAGCAACTGAATGTGGGGGTGCTCCCACCCCATTACAGCCCCCTAAGAGATGAATGATATCCCTGTGGTGATATCTATCACGGCATTGCCTCTTCAGAGACTAATAAGGGGAGAAAAAAGCTGAAGCACCTCAAGGCAGCAGTGATTGATGTTCTGAGGTCAGTGTGACCAGCCAGTCATAGCTCAATAAGGTCTACGCTGAACAGGAACATATCAGGGCTGTTCGTATGCAGCGGGGTTAAAAAAAGAGTTTGTCAGGGTGTAACAGTTTCATTTGTATCTGCCTATTCCTGTATTTGTTCTCGCAGCAAGTGAAAATGGTGTCACCGCCATATCTGAAGATTTATATCTGTAGGCTTCTTATGTCCTTGGTGGAATGAAGGGAGGAAACAGGGTTTAGCTGCATCCACTCAGCTGTCTGTACCCTGGTTTTATATAGCATGTGATGCAGAATGTCTCTGTAATTTCCTAGTGCTGTTGCTCGGTTGTTCAAATAAACCTATCACAGCTATCAAGATGAAGAACTAACGTTTACTTTGAGACACAAGTGTCTGTGCTGTGACAAGCATCTTCAAAGTAATTCATGAGTTTTGAAATTTTTGAAAGAGTTTTGAATTTTTTTTCCTTTAAAAATATATCCCAGTTTGCTGTGCCGGATGACTAAGGTTTAAGAAACCCTTCATATAGTTGGTTGAATTCTTTTGGGACTGTCCCGCTTTCATTTGTCTTCTTGGTTGTACAACAAGATGAGACAGATGGAGAAATCCTGATATCCTTTATTCTGTGCCTCTGGTCTCTCAGCAGGAAGAATGTATGTACACAGAGAAAGTCAATATTGAGCCGAATCTTCTACTTTGTCACCTTCACTGAATGGCACCTATGAGTCTGTCTCTGATTTGACTGGCCTTGCAGTTTGTTAGTATGGCCATAAATACTGATATCTGTGAAACTGAACTTTCTTAGATGTTCTGTCTGTAGCAGAACATCTAAGATCAGGATGCAGATTCCATAATAATCTGCAAAAATGCATGATAGAAAGTGAAAGCAGAATGATTGCATATTTCCGTTATTGATTTATAGAACATTTTGCCAACTTGCAACACAGTTTTGGAGAAATGCATGGAGAAATTATGAATTTTACAGCTAAAATATGAGAAATGAAAAAATTGTTTCAGTTACCTATAGGTACAGGAAAGTAGCTTAAATTATTTCCTTTGAAGACTTGGCACCTGCATGAACTCATTGATATATTCAGCTTTTATGTAAGGAGCTTATTCACTTCAGTGGTTGAAATTCACTTTAGTGATGATTAAATAAATGGTGTTATAATATACTGTATTTAAAAATTATATTTTATATATCTAATTTAATATATTTATTTATATTGGCCTGAGAAAAATATAAATAATTTGAAGATAGCTACATATTGCAAACAACATATTTCTTTTTCATTTTTTGAAGTCATGCCAAAATATGTGAAATTATTTTAATTCCTATGAGAATTTTGAACACTATCAATAAGTTTATGTAAAGTTTTAAATTAAGTATGAACACATGCAGTCATTCTTGTTATTTGTAGTTATCACACACTGGTTTTCATCTTGCTTGCAAGTTCAAAATGTTTGCGTTTGATCTTTGACCCTGAGCAAATCTGAACAGAATGAGCTCATTTATGGCGCCTAGCCTATGCAGTACTCCTGGTGTTTCTCCTCTGCTCTGTTACCTCACATGGTGGCAGATATAAATTAGTGTGGGAGCAAAAGTGCAGAGCCAAAATCTTTGTGGTAGTCAGAGGAGGAGGTAGCTAAAGATTTCAGCTCAATTTCAGCAGCTTTGCTGCCCACAGCACGATGATGATGATGATGGTAGCGATCCAGGCGCTGCTTCACAGTCTGCAAACTGCAATTTTCTTTGGTCAACAGAAATGTCTAAACCATGACATGCACTTTGTCTTGGCTTTCATATGACAGCAGTACTGTATATTCTTGCTGTGGGATTATTGTGGGCTTTGATGATAGCAGACAAAGTATTTTCTGTTGCTCTGGGTCTGATCTTAGGAGAGAAAATACACTAGTGCGGTTCAGTTGGCCTGTCAAAATATAGCCACATAACAATAGATAATCCTTATGAGAATTCACAGAGCAAAAGAAAGGGTTTATGTCACCTCTACATCAGAGACTACTTCCTCTGACTGGTAGTGTAGCAGAATAAAGGTGGAGAAACCAGAGAGCTTGGCATGGAGATTCTGTACACTTACCAAATATGGTTTTCATCTGCATTTAATAAAGTTCATTTCACCTTGTGATACTGTTTTTAGGAAACTCCAGTGTTCTGCAGTGCATGAAAAAACTCAAAACTGGACCTATCAAGAGGCTCACACATGGGAAATCAAATGCTACCATCCATTCCAGCTGCTTCCTACCTCAGCTTGAAAAATGTGTGACAGAGCCTCTCAACAGTGTGAAATTACTCCCCTGGGTGGGCAGAAAAAAGGCAGTCAGCCAGAGAATGTCACCTGAATTCTACTCGGTGTCCCCTCGTTTGTCATGACTCTGCTGCAATGTATAGACACAACTTACAGCGGTGTCATTTTGTGGTGCTGCAATATAAACTGTCATTGCTGATGCTGTTTTTTGTTGTCATGTTGGGAAAAATATTGTAGCCTTTGGTCTTGTTCTTTTTCAAGGATGATTGTCCACAAATTCAGTTCAGCTAACAAGTTTCTGGCAATGGCTAGTTTAAGAAATGACAGCATCCTAGTGATAAACGTGTTATCGTTAATTAATTTGTCCCTGTTCTCTTGATCCAAACATTGGGCTTCACTATCAGAATGAAAATTTTATCATTTGTGCAGTGTTACAATAAATCTTTGTTTTGAAAAAATGTTGAAATTATACAAATTAAAACACAAAAATCAAAAAATTATGCATGAAACAGATAGTGGCAGAACAAATGTTTTTGCGGCTCGGTATGAACGTCACATTGTGCCTGAGGAGTGTGAAGGAGAGTCATTATATCCTCAGAGGAAGCAGGGGAGGGTCTCTTTTTGAACTCTCTACATTTGTTCTGAGGTTTGTTTCCAATTATCATGACTATGTTATTTCCTCAGGGTAACATTTGTGTTTTTAATGTGAACTTGCTGCACGCACTTTCAAGGCTGGTACTCATTTGTTCTAGTTTTTGGGTGAATTTCTGCCTGAAATTACCGTTGAGTAAATTCAACTATAACACATTTCTCTACATACGAATGGTGCATTACCTACACTAATTACTTGGATTTGTTTATTTATTTTGATTATTTAGGCAAACCTCCTAGAAAATGCATGGATGTATGTCAGCACGCTTGCATAGGAGTGACCAGTGGCTGAGCGAGTATGTACACGTGCTGTTTTAATGTAATGGGTGTTGCTGTGAAGTCAAATTCCGCCATAAAACAGCACTGCGTGTCTTCTGCCTTGTGTTCATGCACAGCTGAATTCACACAGAGACTTTATGAGCTGTGCTTGCGTCACTGTCCTAACATCACTCACGTGTGCTGAGTGTGTGTGTGTAACGATGGGACATAAACCTGTCAAATGATGTCATAATGACAGGCATGATAATGGGAAAAAGTTAGTTTGTGGGTGTAACAGACCCACTCGGTAAATCCATGCATGTGTGTGTGTTTGTCTATGCTTGCAGTTCAGTTTTAGAATCTCTGTAGGTGTTTCACGGCTGTCATTCCACAAATCAATCTCGTCTTCTCTCTCAGCTGCTGGTTTTTCGTAAGCTGGGAGTGGAATCTGCTCAAGGAATTACACAGGGTTTAACTGGATAGAGCCATAAAAATGATATATATTTTTTTTTATTCCAATACAATGACAAGCCAGTACTTTTCTTTTCAGTACACTGTCATGAATAGAACAGCATCTTACTGCCAGGAAAATCCTGGCATGTTTAATCAATTAAAAACATGCTGCATTTGACGTATAGAATACCCAGTGTCATAATTTACATCCATTGTGAAATTTTGACGATAAGGCCAGAACACAAACATGTAATATTCTGCACCTTCTCTGTGATCTGCATGTTGACAGAAAATTCAATAAAGTATAATGGATTGTGAGGGAAAAGACTTCATAGAGAAAGCATGTCTTAATTTCAGATGAACTAACATTTGACAGACATCACACAAAATTTGGCCACAACCAACATCTGTGATAAATATTAGAATGCACTCAGAGAGCGAGTAATTCTGCCAAGGCTGCATAATCCTTTCATCTGTTTTTGTAATATCAAATGTTTATCCATTATTAATGCACACCGGGACTGGATTATGCATCAAAACATCTGTATTGATAGACAGTCATGGCATATAGACTTTTTTTTGTCAAGTAAGAGCATTGTTTGTGAGACAATACTACAGTCAAAGTGTTTAAAAGTGGCCTATCTCACAATACTAAGAAATAATTTAAAACAATCCTATATCTGCATTTGAACCAAAAACATGATCATTGGCTCCTTTGTCTATAGGCTAACTTTGCCTCAAATTGAGATGGAAAACATGAGCTTCTTGCTGGAGGTATTGGTGTCAGGGTCATGTGGTATGAACATGCCACGTTTTACATGCCTGTCTGCTAAAGTACAGTTGTGCTCACACAGTAGTTCGAGGCAGTTTTTGCTCCACAAAAACACTAAAAATGTTAGCAGCACAGTTTTATTACTGTGCAATAGCAGTAAAGTTCCTTTTCTCTTTGCTGCAGGTTTGCATTTAGTATCTCTTTATGGCTCAACAGTTAGTCTTTATTCTGCTTCATTATGCATTCACATAAATTGCGTTTATGCATACAGGAAGGAAGCCTGCTCTATAAGTACTGCAACTATATGTGTTGGAAAATTGGCACAATCACAGAGAGGATAGCGAACAGAAGAAGACATTGAGAGGAACACAGCTGCGTGCAACAGTCAATTATACTATGCATCCGCTCCGCCGGGGTTTATATTGCCTCTTCCAGGACACCACATACTGTGAGTCCAGAGACCAAGAAGAACTTGTGCTGTATACTTTAATTTTCTCTTTTTTTTTTCACCTTCATTTCCTCATGTGCATTAACTTAAAAAAAAAAAAAAAAAAAATTAAAACATTGCTGATCCTTTTGGCAGAGTTTTCTTTTCTTTTCTTTTTATTAAATTAAGTCTTATTCAACTCAATACATTTGTGAATAAATTTGCTCCAATGATATAAAACCCTGCACCTAACATTTACATGATTATACAATGTTACAACATCGGCATTGTCAGATAAATACAGTACAATAACCTATCCTCCCAGGGTTTGCAATTAATTAGTATGTACTTTATCAGGTTGACACATGAGCATGTTAGTATAATGACATCAACCATCTGCATCATTATAATACCCAGAGGTCGAATTACTGCAATAGAGACAGTTTTTGCATTCACCATGGTACATATTGTATATATTGCTCACATACTATAAAAAATAACCGTGCTAAACCCTCATCAGACCAGCTATGTTAGCCAGCAGTACCCCTGTGCTAAAATGTTTTAATGGTATAATAATGGTGTGTTTAGTGCTTTGATAGCACTAAACACACCATTGTTTAGCTGTCAAAGATCATACGGACCATTTGCAAGGATACATAAAGTACTGACACTAGAATAAATAATTCACAAGACAATTACCCATCAGCATTGCAGTACATACAAGAGAACCCCTGAGGGAGCAAGTTTGAAGGAGTTACAGTACTGTCTCCCTGCTGAGGGTGGCAAGTTTGGAAGCCATTTGCTGCATATTCAATGTTGGTTCCTTTGATTGCTGAGGGCCAGTGCCAAGCAGTAACATTTTCAGAGTGTTTTGGTCTCTTTGAGTCGTTCTACATTCTGCTGAGGTGTGTGACTTCATAAGCAGAGATGAGAAATGAAAACATGGCATGCACTGCTTGCTCTATGACCTTGGAGGTTGAGAGATCAACTGGCAAATACTGCAACTGTCCCCTGCCCTGCTGATGTCAAAGATCAGAAGCCTGGTGTAACATCAGAGCTTCAATAACAGCTTATAGATTCTCCATTCAGTGTTATCCATATAGTTCAAAACGTTTCTTATACATGTGATCGTTGCACATCATCTTGATGTTAAGCATGTGCACTCGTGTCATAACACATAAGAACGTGTCACGTGTTGCCTGTCTCAGAAACGTACCATAGTGCTGCATTCAGTATTAGTTTTACTGTTTTTGGCAGGACAATTCTGGCAAAATAACAGGAATTTTAAAAAAATAAATAAAAAATTTTAAAAAAACTTTTTGGAAAATCTTTTTTCTTTGTTTCAGAGCTGCAGTCATACTGAAAATGAACCTCATGTCAGGACTTAAAAGTGTCAATGCGTGGAAGGAAAAATATGTCATCTAAGGGACTGTATGGACTTTTTTTTGGGGGGGGGGGGGNCAGATGCCTACCTCAGCTTTTCCTTACCAAGGTTGTTACTTTCCTAATCCTCAGTCAAATCAATCAATCAAATCAAAATTTATATATATAGCACTTTTCCAATATAAAATGCAACATAAAGTGCCTTTCAGAGGCATTTGGGAGGGAAAAAAGATCATTAAAAGAGATAATCTTTCTTAGTGGAGTTTTCAACTGTGGTCAAGGGAAGCCAGACTTCATAAATTATTACTTTTACTTTATTTTTAATAAAAAATAATTTGTTTTCTTTTTATATAAATTAATGTATTTGTCATACAATGCACAGAGTTGTAAAATCTGTCCTACAAGTTGTAGCACAGATTTCACGACATTTCATGGCATTTCATGGTCACGGTGCATGTGTGCATGTGGCCTTCTTGGTGAGGGGGATAATAATAAGAGCTGCATAAACACAGAATTAAAACAAGGAGAGCTAACAAATGGCAGTATTCGATGACCGTGAAATGTGCTATGTTCATATGGTATGTATGTGCGCTTTTTATGGTGCAATGGTGGGAGGAGAGGCAAACAGAGATGGGAGTTTCCTGACACTGAGAGCCAGTGATCAGGTCTGATATAAAGTCACCAAGTGACAAACTTTCAAACCAATTTGGTGCTGTGTCAAAAAGTCCAGCTCAATTTTTCAATCTGTATGCTGTGCTCAACCAGTACAAACTCTGCTCTGTGATCCAAAACCATGAGTCACTATTTAAACAAGTGTCATTTAAAGCATTGGTAAGAGCAATCTCAGTACCATGATGCGATCAAAATGCAGACTGGAAAATGTCAAACAGTTGTTAAAGGCCAAGAAAGAGTTGAGTTGTTAGAAAACAGAGTTTGCAATGTTTTACTTAAAAATGATGAATTTGAGATGGGCTTACAATTGTTCATTATTGCAGTATCTCTCTTTTTTTTTAAAGATGCTTAATACCTGCAGTTTTCAAGGCCTTTGGGAAACAGCCTGACAGAAGAGAAGTGGTGACCATCTGCAGCAGATGCCATGTAATTAAGAACAGCTTGTATCAAGCCAGCACATAGAAAATTCTAGGTGTACCACTACATCCTTCAGGATCTTGTAGTTAATGGGCAAGCACCGTCATGTTAGCCAGATTCATTTTATGTGAATGTAAGAGTGATGCAGTTTTTGATATGGAAGCACTGATAGCTGAATTTTGTCTTTAAAGAAGGAGGCAAAGTCATTACATGACTCCATGGAAAGATGGTCAGGTGTTACTGACATAGAAGGGTTGTGAACCTACAGTGCCTTGAAGTATTTGTCCTCGTCCTGATTCCTTCTATTTTTGAATATTTGTCACATAATTGTATCAGATCTTCAAACTAAATTTTTTACAAGACAAAGACAGCCTGAGTAAACACAAAATGCAGTTTTTAAATGATCATTTCATTTATTAAAGGAAAAAAGGCTATCCCAACACCTATATCATTGGTGTGAAAAAGTAATTGCCCCCTACTTAATCAAACAAGTAACCAAATTTAATTCTTGTTTGGTTTCAACTAGACTAGACACACCAGGCTTGTCCAAACATCACTTAAATAGAACCTTTCCAGCAATGTGAAGTAGCTAAAATGTCTCAACAAGCTCCGCATGATGCCCAGATCAAAAGAAATCCCCATAAGGAAAAATGAGACAGAAAGTTATTGAAATATGTCAGTCTGGAAAGGGTTACAAACTCATTTCTGAGGCTCTGGGTCTCCAGCAAATCACAGTGAGAGCTATTATCTCCAAATGGAGAAAACTTGGAACAGTGGTAAATCTTCCTGAGTGGCCAGCCTACCAAAATTTCTCGCAAGAGCATATCTACGACTCATCTGGGAATGGCTCACAGAAAAAAACAAAATTAAGTTTTGGAGTGGCCTAGTCAAAGTCCTGACTTGAACCCCATTGAGTTGCTGTGGCAGGACTATAAATGGGCAGTTCATGCTTAAAAAATCCTCCAATTTGGCTGAATTAAAGCAATTCTGCAAGGAAGAGTGGGTCAAAATTTCTCCACAGCAAGAAATATCTCCAGTTATCGGAAGCGTTTGACTGCAGTTATTGGTGCTAAAGGTGGCACAATCATGAGTAAGTTTAGGGGGCAATCACTTTTCCACATGGGTTATATACTGTTGGCGTTAGATAGTTTTTTTTTCTTTCAGTAAATAAAATGATCATTTAAAAACTGTATTTTGTGTTTACTAGGCTGTCTTTGTCTTGTAAAAAATTTAGTTTGAAGATCTGATACAGATCTGTGTGACAAACATGCAAAAATAGAAGAAATCAGGACAGGAGCCAATACGTTTTCATGCACTGTACCTCATCGCAGAAGCAAATAGGACATGCACATTACAAGTATTTTTGTATTACAAGTATTTTGCATGTCTCAGTTCTACAGATGTGAAATGTCTTGCTGGAAATGTCTTGATGAACCTGGAGTTTTGTTATTCACCAAATGGGTGTTTTCCATAGTACTCCTGATCACATTAGATATGATCACATCAGATCTAGAATGGGTGTTAGCAATAAAAGCCTTCTCCCAGAGGACCCAGAGATGATCTGAAAAAGCAACATCGGTCCCAGTACCCGCTGAGATATTGAGGCCAATGGAAATAATCAAATCCAGAGTATGTTTTTCTTAAACTGTGAGGGCTCTATTACATGGTGAGTCTGGTGAGTCAATCCCAAGTTATTAAAACAGTCAAAAAAATAAATTAATTAAAAAACCACACACCAGAAAGTTGGTTTTGCAGAGTCATCCCAAAAGTTTGAGCAATATTAGATGTTCTGCATATAAGAGACCAGCTCAGCAGGATGATTTCAATAAAAGACCATCATATTCAAAAAAGTGCAAAACTTTCCAAGTGACTTTTGTTTGCACTGCTAAACTTATTAAATAAAGCTGTGACCCCACCTTTGTTCTCATTTACTTCATCCTCGTTCATGAACTTGAAATCATGGGAATCTGGTTCACGAAAGGCTTTCACATACTAAAGGGTGGACGTGTTGTATGATGAATGCCTGCTGAACTGTAGTGCTATGACAAGCAGGAGAAAAGCTACACAATTACAAACGTGCTATCAGCTTGTCATCAATCTAACTCCTTATCTAATCCTAAATTTTTGACAGTCATAAGTTGTCACAGGCTTTCTTTGGTAGCAAGAGCGCTAAATTGGCCAAATGTGCATGTGTGGCATACTGCGATCTCAGGTCATTGGTTTGGATTAACTACCAGAGGTTGTCACCATGATTCTCTGGGAGCCTTAAGCTACACTTCATCACAGTAATTCAACAGTATAGATGTACACTGTGTGTTTTTCTACAATGAATTAAAGATGCAATGGTTCCATTGTGTTTGCTGGCAGTTAGCTGTAGTTAGCTTTGTAAATGCACAGAAAGCGTCTTGCGTGGGTAGGGAGGGAAACTAGAATAGAAGAGCTGTTGTTGGACTCAAAGTAGGAGGCTTGACTTACGGGAAGCAGTGTATACCACCGCAGTATATACCACTACAGATTGGCTATGTTTCCAACTTGACAATGAATCACTTCAAAAGATCTGGTTGTGTTTTCTCACCCAGTGCCATTCAAAAGTGCAGTCAGATAAATATTCCCACAGAAAGTTATCAGATGAAGACAAATCTCAGTTATCTTGTTGTGGCCTTAAATGCATGAACAAACATATGGGACCCCTCAGAGGTAAGTAGTACCAAATGTTTTTTCCCCCCATTTTTATAACAATGGGGCAGTGTTGAGCAGAATTGTTTGCAGCAGTGCAGCAGAATAGACTAAAGCAGTGGTCTTCACCAATAAATTTTATAAGCGCAAAAGCCCACAATTATCAATTAGTTAATATCAATGGGCCTTTAGGACAATTGCAGGAGAAATATCACAAATCTTTTTTTTTTTTTTTTTTTTAAGCTGCTGTGTGTTTAATAGGTTTTACGTGTTTCTCTGTAAATGATTGAAATCCATTCCAAGTTCATGAAATTCAGAGGTCAGAAGTCCTGATATTGAATGTCTCTGAAATGTTTAACTCTTTGATATATATTATGTTACTCTGTTATATATTTAGTTAGTAACCTTTTGAAAGAGTGTTCAAAAAAAAAGATAGATTCCATATGTTACCTGTTAAAGATCCCCTCTTCTGCTAACTGGATACAGGAGATGCACATTACAGCCTTGATGGCAGGACTACTGGCTTGCATAATCACAGACGCCTGGATCCACTTGGTACTGAAAGCAAGTCTTGACCCCCCTCAGAGTTAAGCACCTCCTGCTGAGAGCGACCCAGAAGAAACTGCCGCAGCTACGACCTCAGTCCCCTCTGACTCTGCTTTATGATTCAATAGGATACCATGATCCTCAGTATCTCAGGATGTGCTGTAACCTGCTGTGCTGCAGGGACTGTTCTCTCGCTGTGGGAGTTATGCAATCAAAGAGCCATTAAACTATATGGATTTTATTTTGCTGCATTTCCACAGTGAAACATATGCTTGACTTCAACTTTATAGCATTTTATAAATCCAGTTACAAAGTACATAAGGCATATGTAATCTCTGGAATGTACCAACAGAATATATACAGTATGTGATATATATATATATTCAGATTCAGATTCAACTTTATTGTCATTGCATATGTCACAAGTACAAGCAACGAAATGCAGATTGCATCTAAACCAGAAGTGCTTCAGCAGTAAATATATATTTAAGTAAGTATATATTTCATTTCTTTAAAATGAGAAATTTAATTTTTTTAATAAACATTTAAAAAACGTTTTTTTTTTTTTAAGTTGTACTTTTTGATTTTCCATTTACTGATGTGTCTTCCTATTCTATGTCATAATTCATGTATCTTCTGATTTGATGGTTACTATTTACATTTTAGGACTGCTTTAATTTAGTGTATTCCACTGCACAGTAACAACGGCTCTGATTGGCTAGCTATAACTCACTGCTGGGATAAAGAACCTCTCTTGAAGGTTCTCGCTCATCAAGGTCATTGGATATCGAGCAGCAGTAGTTCAAGGCAACTGGACTTGCTGTTAGGGATCAAAAATGATGAGTCTCTCTTGTCAGATGGCCAGTGAGAGTTGTTGTTACTGGTCTTTGGGTTGGGCCACCTTTAATTTTTAGTGTGACACTAGGTGCGTTTCCATCCAACTATTTTTATACGAATAATGGATATGCTCATTAGAAAGCCTGGATGGAAACACCGTTAATTCACATTAACTCCAAACTATGCATTAAAAATTTATGTGCTTAGTACAGGTGGATCAACTGATTATTTGCATAAGACAAAATGCAAATAAAGTGGATGGAAACAGTTTATTCGCATTAAGATGAGGACGCGACGTGCGCTTCCGGAGAGCACGCACACGCGCGCGCGCACACGCACATCAGAAGATCGGGTAGTCATTAGCAAGTGCCTGCAGAACGATGGATCCGTTCTTCGTTATATCCAAAAAACGTATAAATTTTTTCACAAATAACTTGACACGCCATGTAAACGATTGTTTTACCCACACTGAAAGTTTCACCCACCACACGGTACATGCGATGAGTTTATAGAGCGCCAACGCGCTATCGTTAGCATTGCTAGCTTGTTGGCTGCATTTATAAGGCGCGTATAACTGCATATGGGCTGTAATAAGTATTCTTCCACACCGTGGGTTTCATTTAAACTGTCTGTGTTGTGTTTTGCTGTGGACCTTAGTTTATGTAGGATGAAATCACCTTTGAGATAATTTGCATAATGTAGTTGATGGAAACGCCGCATCAATTCGCATTTCCTTTAATCGAATAACCAGAAATGCACATTAATAATGCAAATAAGTTGGATGGAAATGCAGCAACTGGCTGCATGTCATTTAAAGGACCACACTAGTGGCTTTGTATATTTGGTCCCAATTTATACAACCCAATACACATTATGTTACTGGCAACTATTTCCAAAACATACTAAATATTACCATTGTTTTTCCTACCCTCCAGACTGCTGTTGGTTTCAATTCATTTCAGTATGTTATTAAAATCAACTTCTAGAGACTTGCATCATGCTTGAGATAAGTAAACCATCACATAAAATGTTGCTTAAATTTTTGAAGTACAGGCAGTCCCTGGGTTAAGAAAGAGTTCCATTCCTACAGCTGTCTTTAAGTCTGGTTTGTACGTAAGTCGGAATAGTTACGTAAAGTGCATATCTAGCGTCAGTATAGTACATATATTACTTTTCTGTGCATAAGAAACATTAAAGAAACACTTCCAGATATACTAAAACATCTTAAACATAATAATANCTGTGCATAAGAAACATTAAAGAAACACTTCCAGATATACTAAAACATCTTAAACATAATAATACCTCTGAACTGCTGACGACACGCATTGTTTTAATGTGCGTTGCAAAGTAGTGTGCCGTTTGTTATTTCAAATTATTGTATGTGACTCAAATTTTTTATTTAATAGGCTTTATGGCGGTCAGTTCGTAAGTATGGATTGTTCGTAAATTGGAGACATTTGTAAGTCGGAGACTGCCTGTACCGGTAACTTTATTTGACTGGTTCAAAAATGAAGCTGCACAGAAGAAAATATACTGTATGTCTCAGTCAGGGAATGTAGTCCCAGGAGAAGATGGCTTTTACTTATACTGCATTCGACAGACCTCGGAACTCCGATGTTTCTGACTTCCTACATGGAAAAATGTGTTGGAACAGTACTTGAAGTTGGACCTCCGACTGGGAAACTCGGACCAGAATTATGTACCCCGACTTCACGAGTATGACATCACTCAACATGGCAGTGCCCGTGGAAGCAAACTTTGTGAATGGAAATGATCAGCTAACAGGCAAATAAAGTATTTTCTCTTACATGACATTGAGATAAAAAGGTCAAAATATATCACCACGTTAACTATCAGTGTATAATAACTGTTTGTCATTGATATGTAAGTGTAACAAATTTCTGAATATTACTTCTCTGCACAAATGTTTAATAGCCACTGTGATTAATATCATTGTAAAACAACACAACCAAACAGTCCTGTAATCTAACTTTACTTTAGTTAGCATTTATTACTAAGTTTATTTAATCTTACAGTATTTATTGGTGTTCGGCCGTGCTTTTTTGTTTACATTTAGCTGGAGCAGCTTAAGGTCGGACGTCAGAATTTACTACTGGGAAAATTCGGACTTCCGAGGTAGCTTGAATGCAGCATTGGAAGTTAAAACAACCGTTCCTTCTACACTTGGTTGTTTCTGTTAGCAGGCGAAACATTGAATTTTAAGGTGGGTGTATCACCTGAATATTTGACTTTGAAAGATTAGGGGTTTGGTAAAATAGCAAGAAAACTAAAATACAGTTTTATGTTTTGGAAAATAGGTGTTAGTAACATAACATGTATGTGGGTAGTATCCATTGTGCTAAAACATGCAAAATCATGAGTTTTAAAATTTTTTTAAGTTTTTTAAATTATAGTGATCACAAATTGTGAACCATAAATCTTAAAAATGTGTTTTAAAATGCACTAATTTTTAAATACACTAATTATTCAGTTACATGGTGATATGTTGGCCTGTGTGGGAACAAATTTTGCATATAATGTGAGGCTGAAAGTTAAGTTTCCCTCTCTGGTAGGGAGAGGAGAGAGCTGTTGAAATAAGTGATTTACATTTAAGGGGGTATAGCCATCAGGAATACGTTAAGGCCAAAGAACAGCCAGCATGACTGGCTGTCTCCCATGGAGTTAGATGTCTGTAGAGTGGAATTCTGATCTGCTACACTGAGCTCTTGTTGTTTGAGTGATGGGATTGGAAGTGAGGAGTGGTGTGACTGCTGTGAAGGGCAGTTTGCTACTTCAGAACTCCAAATGGGTAACTGACCTCATACTTACCTCTACTACAGTTTGGTAGATAGATAGATAGATAGATAGATAACTTTATTGTCATTCAAGGACACGTAAAAAACAGTGC